>CAXAAD010000149.1:0-55000 GCA_963966675.1 Lasioglossum calceatum | reverse complement strand
ATTTCTCGTTTCACGAGTCTATTTCTGTGCCGAATCGTTGTTTCTTGTGCGAGATCGGTGCACTCGAATGCAAATACACGAAATAACGTTTCGGCAAGCCGAAACGCGATGCAATCGAGTTTATTTCAGATTCGATGATTCCTCGTCTCACGAGTGTATTTCTGTACCGAATCGTTGTTTCATGTGCGAGATCGATGCATTTGAATGCAAATACACGAAATACCGAATCAGCAAGCCGAAACGCGATGCAATTGAGTTTACTTCAGATTCGATGATTCCTCGTTTCACGAGTCTATTTCTGTACCGAATCCTTGTTTCTTGTGCGAGATCGGTGCACTCGAATGCAAATATACGACATACCGAATCGGCAAGCCGAAACGCGATGCAATCGAGTTTATTTAGGATTCGATGATTACTCGTTTCACGAGTCTATTTCTGTGCCGAATCGTTGTTTCTTGTGCGAGATCGGTGCACTCGAATGCAAATACACGAAATAACGATTCGGCAAGCCGAAACGCGATGCAATCGAGTTTATTTCAGATTCGATGATTCCTCGTTTCACGAGTCAATTGCTGTGCCGAATCGTTGTATCTTATGCGAGATCGGTGCATTTGAATGCAAATACACGAAATACCGAATCGGCAAGCCGAAACGCGATGCAATTGAGTTTATTTCAGATTCGATGATTCCTCGTTTCACGAGTCTATTTCTGTACCGAATCGTTATTTCTTGTGCGAGATCGGTGCATATGAATGCAAATATACGACATACCGAATCGGCAAGCCGAAACGCGATGCAATCGAGTTTAGTTCCGATTCGATGATTCCTCGCTTCACGAGTCTATTTCTGTGCCAAATCGTTGTTTCTTGTGCGAGATCGGTGCACTCGAATGCAAATACACGAAATAACGATTCGGCAAGCAGAAACGCGATGCAATTGAGTTTATTTCAGATTCGATGATTCCTCGTTTCACGAGTCTATTTCTGTACCGAATCCTTGTTTCTTGTGCGAGATCGGTGCATTTGAATGCAAATTCACGACATACCGAATAGGCAAGCCGAAACGCGATGCAATTGAGTTTATTTCAGATTCGACGATTCCTCGTTTCACGAGTCTATTTCTGTACCGAATCCTTGTTTCTTGTGCGCGATCGGTGCATTTGAATGCAAATACACGACATACCGAATCGGCAAGCCGAAACGCGATGCAATCGAGTTTATTTCGGATTCGATGATTACTCGTTTCACGAGTCTATTTCTGTGCCGAATCGTTGTTTCTTGTGCGAGATCGGTGCACTCGAATGCAAATACACGAAATAACGTTTCGGCAAGCCGAAACGCGATGCAATCGAGTTTATTTCAGATTCGATGATTCCTCGTTTCACGAGTCTATTGCTGTGCCGAATCGTTGTATCTTGTGCGAGATCGGTGCGTTTGAATTCAAATACACGAAATAGACGCAGAAACACCGAATCGGCATGCCGAATCGCGATGCGATCGAGTTTATTTCAGATTTCATGATTAATCGTTTCATGAGTCTATTTCTGTACCGAATCGTTATTTCTTGTGCGAGATCGGTGCATTTGAATGCAAATACACGACATAGCGAATCGGCAAGCCGAAACGCGATGCAATCGAGTTTATTTCAGATTCGATGATTCCTCGTTTCACGAGTGTATTTCTGTACCGAATCGTTGTTTCATGTGCGAGATCGATGCATTTGAATGCAAATACACGAAATACCGAATCGGCAAGCCGAAACGCGATGCAATTGAGTTTACTTCAGATTCGATGATTCCTCGTTTCACGAGTCTATTTCTGTACCGAATTCTTGTTTCTTGTGCGAGATCGGTGCACTCGAATGCAAATATACGACATACCGAATTGGCAAGCCGAAACGCGATGCAACCGAGTTTATTTCGGATTCGATGATTACTCGTTTCACGAGTCTATTTCTGTGCCGAATCGTTGTTTCTTGTGCGAGATCGGTGCACTCGAATGCAAATACACGAAATAACGATTCGGCAAGCCGAAACGCGATACAATCGAGTTTATTTCAGATTCGATGATTCCTCGTTTCACGAGTCTATTGCTGTGCCGAACCGTTGTTTCTTGTTCGAGATCGGTGCGTTTGAATTCAAATACACGAAATAGACGCAGAAACACCGAATCGGCATGCCGAATCGCGATGCGATCGAGTTTATTTCAGATTTCATGATTCCTCGTTTCATGAGTCTATTTCTGTACCGAATCGTTATTTCTTTTGCGAGATCGGTGCATATGAATGCAAATATACGACATACCGAATCGGCAAGCCGAAACGCGATGCAATCGAGTTTAGTTCCGATTCGATGATTCCTCGCTTCACGAGTCTATTTCTGTGCCGGATCGTTGTTTCTTGTGCGAGATCGGTGCGTTTGAATGCAAAGACACGACATACCGAATCGGCAAGCCGAAACGCGATGCAATCGAGTTTACTTCAGATTCGATGATTCCTCGTTCCACGGGTATATTACTGTACCGAATCGTTGTTTCTTGTGCGAGATCGGTACATTTGAATGCAAATACACGACATAACGAATCGGCAAGCCGAAACGCGATGCAATCGAGTTTATTTCGGATTCGATGATTTCTCGTTTCACGAGTCTATTTCTGTGCCGAATCGTTGTTTCTTGTGCGAGATCGGTGCACTCGAATGCAAATACACGAAATAACGATTCGGCAAGCCGAAACGCGATGCAATCGAGTTTATTTCAGATTCGATGATTCCTCGTTTCACGAGTCTATTGCTGTGCCGAACCGTTGTTTCTTGTTCGAGATCGGTGCGTTTGAATTCAAATACACGAAATAGACGCAGAAACACCGAATCGGCATGCCGGATCGCGATGCGATCGAGTTTATTTCAGATTTCATGATTCCTCGTTTCATGAGTCTATTTCTGTACCGAATCGTTATTTCTTGTGCAAGAGCGGTGCGTTTGAATGCAAATACACGACATAGACGCAGAAACACCGAACCGGCAAGACGAATCGCGATGCGATCGAGTTTATTTCAGATTTCATGATTCCTCGTTTCACGAGTCTATTTCTGTACCGAATCGTTATTTCTTGTGCGAGATCGGTGCATATGAATGCAAATATACGACATACCGAATCGGCAAGCCGAAACGCGATGCAATCGAGTTTATTTCGGATTCGATGATTCCTCGTTTCACGAGTCTATTGCTGTACCGAATCGTTGTTTCATGTGCGAGATCGATGCATTTGAATGCAAATACACGAAATACCGAATCGGCAAGCCGAAACGCGATGCAATTGAGTTTATTTCAGATTCGATGATTCCTCGTTTCACGAGTCTACTTCTGTACCGAATCCTTGTTTCTTGTGCGAGATCGGTGCATTTGAATGCAAATACACGACATACCGAATCGGCAAGCCGAAACGCGATGCAATCGAGTTTATTTCAGATTCGATGATTCCTCGTCTCACGAGTGTATTTCTGTACCGAATCGTTGTTTCATGTGCGAGATCGATGCATTTGAATGCAAATACACGAAATACCGAATCGGCAAGCCGAAACGCGATGCAATTGAGTTTACTTCAGATTCGATGATTCCTCGTTTCACGAGTCTATTTCTGTACCGAATCGTTATTTCTTGTGCGAGATCGGTGCATTTTAATGCAAATGTACGACATACCGAATCGGTGTGACGTCGGTCGCAGCTCCGACGTTAGTCTTAAGCCTAAGATTAAAGATAGACAAGTAAGAGCGTGCGAAATCCATACATTCCCAAAACTTGTCCAATTCTCAAACTCCTCAGAATCGAATATCCTTAAGACAAAAACCGATAAACCCAATTCCATTAACATAGCACCCATAAAAATCCAAAACTTGTCCAATTCTCAAAGTCCTCAGAATCCAATATCCTTAAGACAAAAACCGATAAATCCAATTCCATTAACATAGCACCCATAAAAATCCAAAACTTGTCCAATTACCAAAGTCCTCAAAATCCAAAATCCTTAAGACAAAAATTACTAAATCAAAATTCATTAACAAATCTCCAATAAAAATCCGAAAATTGTCCAATTTCCAAAACTTGTCCAATTCCTAAAAATCACCAGAATCAAAAATCCTTAAGACATAAATCAATATATTAAATCCCATTAACATAACGACCATAAAAATCGAAAACTTGTCCAATTCCTAAAGTCCTCCGAATTCAAAATCCTTAAGACAAAAATTAATAAATCAAACTCCTTTCACATAACTCCAATAAAAATTCAAAACTTGTCCAGTTCCCAAAACTTGTCCAATTCCTAAAAATCCTCAGAATCCAAAATCCTTAAGACAGAATACAACAGACCAAATTCCATGAACATAACCTCCAAATCCAAAATTTGTCCAGTTTTCCAAAATCGTTAAAAATGATCCTAGATCGAAAATTTTTGTACCATTGGACTCGTGTGCGAATTCCAGGAAACTAACCTCAAAATCCAAAGATTATTTTAAAATTCGTTCAAATGTTCTCTCCCAAAACTTTGATTTTGGAAATTTTCGAAAAATACTTAGAATATTTTTGAACATATAATTGGTTAACATTTAATGTTTAATTAATTATATGTCATGTGGAATAACGTTAAAAACGCCTTGCAAGAGCAAGAGCCCAAAAATATTCTAAGTCCGAAATTATTTAAATAAATAAATGGTACGCCAATGGTCCCCAGTAAATTTTCGAGTCCTGCTCCACTGCAAATGAACGAACAAAGGAAATGCTGACTCTTCCGAGAAGTGGCGGCCATCGCGCTGTTGACTACGAAGACCGGCACAAAGAGGACACGGTCCCCTTTTGCAAGTCAGCACTTTTCGCTAACGAGTCTTTGTTCGTCGACCAAACGTTCAGTTCTAACTCAACGCTCGACCAGTGCGGTCCTCTTCCTAATCCAGGCTGTTTCGACACCGTCTTCATAAATCCAAACTGTTTAGACACAGTTCCTAATCCTATACAATTAAATCATATTCATTTATCCTCCAATTAAATCGTATTCACTTGTATTTCGTATACTTATATTCGTACTTATTAATTATTCACTTTATTCATAAGCATCTTTACACTTGTACACGTCAACATTTTTCAATATACTTAGTTACTATCAATTCAAATTCTCAACCCAATTACTATTCCTTCCAAACCTTTAATAGTTCGAAAGCGACGTGATTGTTTAGCTTACGACAGAATTCTCGCCGAATATCTCACGAAGTCTGTTCCGAGTGGAGGACAGCCGCACCGACAGACAGAGTGAATATTGCCAGAGAAGCAACGTTTGAATTGATTAAGATTTCGCGAGTAGTATTCCTCTTCAAAACTTCCATGCGACGTACTCGCCGAGCCGGGAGGAAGAATCAATTACGCAGACTCGCTCTCGCATATCGAACGAGGATTTCCGATAGCTCCGCGATCGGGACTACGCAAAGAATTACGTGCGTTCAACAAGATTTCGTGACAGTTCCGGCGTGTTCGTGCTACATTCGTGACAGTGGAAAAATCGCTCGCATAGCAAGCTCCGTAGCATCCACGCCCGTTTTCTCCGAGACAAATATCGTCAACCACGCGGACGATATTCGCGAGGTAGCTTCACGAGATCGTACAGCGTCCACGCCCGTTTTCTCCGAGAACGCGTCCGCTAGCAATACAGTAGCTAATTCGCGAAAGGAAAGCAGACCGAGCATCAGGAGTGACAGAATCCTGCCAAAGCCGCTGTCTTTCTCTCTACGAACTACTGAGAGGCCTGCTGTCCCAGCTGACGTTCCGTGAAATCAACCTCTGCTACTGGGGTCACTTCCTGTCAAGGCCAGACAGAACCAGGTTCCGAAGTCGTCGACGCAGTCGTAGCTGCTCCAGTCGTTGCGACTTCTTCTCTCGAACCTGTCAGCAGACAATCCAAGCGTTAAAAGTAAGATTTCATAAGATTATTGCGTGCGTTTTCGCGTTTCTTATTGTCGCGTGTCTTACTCACCTGTAAGACTGCATGCAGGTGTCGGCAACGGCCTAGTCATTTGCAGCCGCGCTGTTTAGACAAAAGACCAACATTAAAATTAAAGTCAGTTCTGGTAGTGTCGAGTAGCCGGGTTGCGGTGTTCTCCGCTCTTAATTTTAGAGCCTGCCGGGACGTGACTTCGGCAAGCCGAAACGCGATGCAATCGAGTTTATTTCAGATTCGATGATTCCTCGTCTCACGAGTCTATTGCTGTGCCGAACCGTTGATTCTTGTGCGAGATCGGTGCACTCGAATGCAAATACACGAAATAACGATTCGGCAAGCCGAAACGCGATACAATCGAGTTTATTTCAGATTCGATGATTCCTCGTTTCACGAGTCTATTGCTGTGCCGAACCGTTGTTTCTTGTTCGAGATCGGTGCGTTTGAATTCAAATACACGAAATAGACGCAGAAACACCGAATCGGCATGCCGAATCGCGATGCGATCGAGTTTATTTCAGATTTCATGATTCCTCGTTTCATGAGTCTATTTCTGTACCGAATCGTTATTTCTTGTGCAAGAGCGGTGCGTTTGAATGCAAATACACGAAATAAACGCAGAAAGACCGAAGCGGCAAGACGAATCGCGATGCGATCGAGTTTATTTCAGATTTCATGATTCCTCGTTTCACGAGTCTATTTCTGTACCGAATCGTTATTTCTTGTGCGAGATCGGTGCATATGAATGCAAATATACGACATACCGAATCGGCAAGCCGAAACGCGATGCAATCGAGTTTAGTTCCGATTCGATGATTCCTCGCTTCACGAGTCTATTTCTGTGCCGGATCGTTGTTTCTTGTGCGAGATCGGTGCGTTTGAATGCAAAGACACGACATACCGAATCGGCAAGCCGAAACGCGATGCAATCGAGTTTACTTCAGATTCGATGATTCCTCGTTCCACGGGTATATTACTGTACCGAATCGTTGTTTCTTGTGCGAGATCGGTGCATTTGAATGCAAATACACGACATAACGAATCGGCAAGCCGAAACGCGATGCAATCGAGTTTATTTCGGATTCGATGATTTCTCGTTTCACGAGTCTATTTCTGTGACGAATCGTTGTTTCTTGTGCGAGATCGGTGCACTCGAATGCAAATACACGAAATAACGATTCGGCAAGCCGAAACGCGATGCAATCGGTTTATTTCAGATTCGATGATTCCTCGTTTCACGAGTCTATTGCTGTGCCGAACCGTTGTTTCTTGTTCGAGATCGGTGAGTTTGAATTCAAATACACGAAATAGACGCAGAAACACCGAATCGGCATGCCGAATCGCGATACGATCGAGTTTATTTCAGATTTCATGATTCCTCGTTTCATGAGTCTATTTCTGTACCGAATCGTTATTTCTTGTGCGAGATCGGTGCATTTGAAAGCAAATATACGACATACCGAATCGGCAAGCCGAAACACGATGCAATCGAGTTTATTTCAGATTCGATGATTCCTCGTCTCACGAGTGTATTTCTGTACCGAATCGTTGTTTCATGTGCGAGATCGATGCATTTGAATGCAAATACACGAAATACCGAATCGGCAAGCCGAAACGCGATGCAATTGAGTTTATTTCAGATTCGATGATTCCTCGTTTCACGAGTCTATTTCTGTACCGAATCCTTGTTTCTTGTGCGAGATCGGTGCATTTGAATGCAAATATACGACATACCGAATCGGCAAGCCGAAACGCGATGCAATCGAGTTTATTTCAGATTCGATGATTCCTCGTTTCACGAGTGTATTTCTGTACCGAATCGTTGTTTCATGTGCGAGATCGATGCATTTGAATGCAAATACACGAAATACCGAATCGGCAAGCCGAAACGCGATGCAATTGAGTTTACTTCAGATTCGATGATTCCTCGTTTCACGAGTCTATTTCTGTACCGAATCCTTGTTTCTTGTGCGAGATCGGTGCATTTGAATGCAAATATACGACATACCGAATCGGCAAGCCGAAACGCGATGCAATCGAGTTTATTTAGGATTCGATGATTACTCGTTTCACGAGTCTATTTCTGTGCCGAATCGTTATTTCTTGTGCGAGATCGGTGCATATGAATGCAAATATACGACATACCGAATCGGCAAGCCGAAACGCGATGCAATCGAGTTTAGTTCCGATTCGATGATTCCTCGCTTCACGAGTCTATTTCTGTGCCAAATCGTTGTTTCTTGTGCGAGATCGGTGCACTCGAATGCAAATACACGAAATAACGATTCGGCAAGCAGAAACGCGATGCAATTGAGTTTATTTCAGATTCGATGATTCCTCGTTTCACGAGTCTATTTCTGTGCCGAATCGTTGTTTCTTGTGCGAGATCGGTGCACTCGAATGCAAATACACGAAATAACGATTCGGCAAGCCGAAACGCGATGCAATCGAGTTTATTTCAGATTCGATGATTCCTCGTTTCACGAGTCTATTGCTGTGCCGAATCGTTGTATCTTATGCGAGATCGGTGCGTTTGAATTCAAATACACGAAATAGACGCAGAAACACCGAATCGGCATGCCGAATCGCGATGCGATCGAGTTTATTTCAGATTTCATGATTAATCGTTTCATGAGTCTATTTCTGTACCGAATCGTTATTTCTTGTGCGAGATCGGTGCATTTGAATGCAAATATACGACATACCGAATCGGCAAGCCGAAACGCGATGCAATCGAGTTTATTTCAGATTCGATGATTCCTCGTCTCACGAGTGTATTTCTGTACCGAATCGTTGTTTCATGTGCGAGATCGATGCATTAGAATGCAAATACACGAAATACCGAATCGGCAAGCCGAAACGCGATGCAATTGAGTTTACTTCAGATTCGATGATTCCTCGTTTCACGAGTCTATTTCTGTACCGAATCCTTGTTTCTTGTGCGAGATCGGTGCATTTGAATGCAAATACACGACATACCGAATCGGCAAGCCGAAACGCGATGCAATCGAGTTTATTTCGGATTCGATGATTACTCGTTTCACGAGTCTATTTCTGTGCCGAATCGTTGTTTCTTGTGCGAGATCGGTGCACTCGAATGCAAATACACGAAATAACGATTCGGCAAGCAGAAACGCGATGCAATTGAGTTTATTTCAGATTCGATGATTCCTCGTTTCACGAGTCTATTTCTGTACCGAATCCTTGTTTCTTGTGCGAGATCGGTGCATTTGAATGCAAATACACGACATACCGAATCGGCAAGCCGAAACCCGATGCAATCGAGTTTATTTCGGATTCGATGATTACTCGTTTCACGAGTCTATTTCTGTGCCGAATCGTTGTTTCTTGTGCGAGATCGGTGCACTCGAATGCAAATACACGAAATAACGATTCGGCAAGCCGAAACGCGATGCAATCGGTTTATTTCAGATTCGATGATTCCTCGTTTCACGAGTCTATTGCTGTGCCGAACCGTTGTTTCTTGTTCGAGATCGGTGAGTTTGAATTCAAATACACGAAATAGACGCAGAAACACCGAATCGGCATGCCGAATCGCGATACGATCGAGTTTATTTCAGATTTCATGATTCCTCGTTTCATGAGTCTATTTCTGTACCGAATCGTTATTTCTTGTGCGAGATCGGTGCATTTGAAAGCAAATATACGACATACCGAATCGGCAAGCCGAAACGCGATGCAATCGAGTTTATTTCAGATTCGATGATTCCTCGTCTCACGAGTGTATTTCTGTACCGAATCGTTGTTTCATGTGCGAGATCGATGCATTTGAATGCAAATACACGAAATACCGAATCGGCAAGCCGAAACGCGATGCAATTGAGTTTATTTCAGATTCGATGATTCCTCGTTTCACGAGTCTATTTCTGTACCGAATCCTTGTTTCTTGTGCGAGATCGGTGCATTTGAATGCAAATACACGACA
The DNA here is from genome assembly GCA_963966675.1 of Lasioglossum calceatum. Classification (NCBI taxonomy): domain Eukaryota; kingdom Metazoa; phylum Arthropoda; class Insecta; order Hymenoptera; family Halictidae; genus Lasioglossum; species Lasioglossum calceatum. The sequence continues at coordinate 45,074 of CAXAAD010000149.1, read as the reverse complement.
TACCGAATGGGCAAGCCGAAACGCGATGCAATCGAGTTTATTTCAGATTCGATGATTCCTCGTTTCACGAGTGTATTTCTGTACCGAATCGTTGTTTCATGTGCGAGATCGATGCATTTGAATGCAAATACACGAAATACCGAATCAGCAAGCCGAAACGCGATGCAATTGAGTTTACTTCAGATTCGATGATTCCTCGTTTCACGAGTCTATTTCTGTACCGAATCCTTGTTTCTTGTGCGAGATCGGTGCATTTGAATGCAAATACACGACATACCGAATCGGCAAGCCGAAACGCGATGCAATCGAGTTTATTTCGGATTCGATGATTACTCGTTTCACGAGTCTATTTCTGTGCCGAATCGTTGTTTCTTGTGCGAGATCGGTGCACTCGAATGCAAATACACGAAATAACGATTCGGCAAGCAGAAACGCGATGCAATTGAGTTTATTTCAGATTCGATGATTCCTCGTTTCACGAGTCTATTTCTGTACCGAATCCTTGTTTCTTGTGCGAGATCGGTGCATTTGAATGCAAATACACGACATACCGAATCGGCAAGCCGAAACCCGATGCAATCGAGTTTATTTCGGATTCGATGATTACTCGTTTCACGAGTCTATTTCTGTGCCGAATCGTTGTTTCTTGTGCGAGATCGGTGCACTCGAATGCAAATACACGAAATAACGATTCGGCAAGCCGAAACGCGATGCAATCGGTTTATTTCAGATTCGATGATTCCTCGTTTCACGAGTCTATTGCTGTGCCGAACCGTTGTTTCTTGTTCGAGATCGGTGAGTTTGAATTCAAATACACGAAATAGACGCAGAAACACCGAATCGGCATGCCGAATCGCGATACGATCGAGTTTATTTCAGATTTCATGATTCCTCGTTTCATGAGTCTATTTCTGTACCGAATCGTTATTTCTTGTGCGAGATCGGTGCATTTGAAAGCAAATATACGACATACCGAATCGGCAAGCCGAAACGCGATGCAATCGAGTTTATTTCAGATTCGATGATTCCTCGTCTCACGAGTGTATTTCTGTACCGAATCGTTGTTTCATGTGCGAGATCGATGCATTTGAATGCAAATACACGAAATACCGAATCGGCAAGCCGAAACGCGATGAAATTGAGTTTATTTCAGATTCGATGATTCCTCGTTTCACGAGTCTATTTCTGTACCGAATCCTTGTTTCTTGTGCGAGATCGGTGCATTTGAATGCAAATACACGACATACCGAATCGGCAAGCCGAAACGCGATGCAATCGAGTTTATTTCAGATTCGATGATTCCTCGTTTCACGAGTGTATTTCTGTACCGAATCGTTGTTTCATGTGCGAGATCGATGCATTTGAATGCAAATACACGAAATACCGAATCGGCAAGCCGAAACGCGATGCAATTGAGTTTACTTCAGATTCGATGATTCCTCGTTTCACGAGTCTATTTCTGTACCGAATCCTTGTTTCTTGTGCGATATCGGTGCATTTGAATGCAAATATACGACATACCGAATCGGCAAGCCGAAACGCGATGCAATCGAGTTTATTTAGGATTCGATGATTACTCGTTTCACGAGTCTATTTCTGTGCCAAATCGTTGTTTCTTGTGCGAGATCGGTGCACTCGAATGCAAATACACGAAATAACGATTCGGCAAGCAGAAACGCGATGCAATTGAGTTTATTTCAGATTCGATGATTCCTCGTTTCACGAGTCTATTTCTGTACCGAATCCTTGTTTCTTGTGCGAGATCGGTGCATTTGAATGCAAATACACGACATACCGAATCGGCAAGCCGAAACGCGATGCAATCGAGTTTATTTCGGATTCGATGATTACTCGTTTCACGAGTCTATTTCTGTGCCGAATCGTTGTTTCTTGTGCGAGATCGGTGCACTCGAATGCAAATACACGAAATAACGATTCGGCAAGCCGTAACGCGATGCAATCGAGTTTATTTCAGATTCGATGATTCCTCGTTTCACGAGTCTATTGCTGTGCCGAATCGTTGTATCTTATGCGAGATCGGTGCGTTTGAATTCAAATACACGAAATAGACGCAGAAACACCGAATCGGCATGCCGAATCGCGATGCGATCGAGTTTATTTCAGATTTCATGATTAATCGTTTCATGAGTCTATTTCTGTACCGAATCGTTATTTCTTGTGCGAGATCGGTGCATTTGAATGCAAATATACGACATACCGAATCGGCAAGCCGAAACGCGATGCAATCGAGTTTATTTCAGATTCGATGATTCCTCGTCTCACGAGTGTATTTCTGTACCGAATCGTTGTTTCATGTGCGAGATCGATGCATTTGAATGCAAATACACGAAATACCGAATCGGCAAGCCGAAACGCGATGCAATTGAGTTTACTTCAGATTCGATGATTCCTCGTTTCACGAGTCTATTTCTGTACCGAATCCTTGTTTCTTGTGCGAGATCGGTGCATTTGAATGCAAATACACGACATACCGAATCGGCAAGCCGAAACCCGATGCAATCGAGTTTATTTCGGATTCGATGATTACTCGTTTCACGAGTCTATTTCTGTGCCGAATCGTTGTTTCTTGTGCGAGATCGGTGCACTCGAATGCAAATACACGAAATAACGATTCGGCAAGCCGAAACGCGATACAATCGAGTTTATTTCAGATTCGGTGATTCCTCGTTTCACGAGTCTATTGCTCTGCCGAACCGTTGTTTCTTGTTCGAGATCGGTGCGTTTGAATTCAAATACACGAAATAGACGCAGAAACACCGAATCGGCATGCCGAATCGCGATGCGATCGAGTTTATTTCAGATTTCATGATTCCTCGTTTCATGAGTCTATTTCTGTACCGAATCGTTATTTCTTGTGCAAGAGCGGTGAGTTTGAATGCAAATACACGAAATAAACGCAGAAAGACCGAAGCGGCAAGACGAATCGCGATGCGATCGAGTTTATTTCAGATTTCATGATTCCTCGTTTCACGAGTCTATTTCTGTACCGTGTGACGTTGGCTCAAATTCACCAACGTTTGATTTAACCTGAAAGGTTAAAATTAATATTAATTCTTGAAACGCTCAATATAGATATGAAAATAAGTTTATGTATTACCTTTGGTTCATCCTGTAGAGTTCTGCCCGCGTCGCACCTCACCTGAAAATAGAATAATCAATCATTACTTTTGAAACGCGCTATAGTGTGACGTCGGCTCGCGTGAGCCAGCTCGTACAACAGCCGCCTACGTCTCTGGACAACTTTGCACGCAGCCGCCTACTCGAGAGTCCACAAACTTATAATGCGAAAACCGCACGAAAAGTCCGTGGACAACTTTGCACGCAGCCGCCTACTCGAGAGTCCACGAACTTATAATGCGAAACCCGCACGAAAAGTCTCTGGACAATTCTGCACTTAACGAGATACCTAACCGCTCTCTTAGCCCCGCCCCCTAAAAATAACAATGTACTTAGAATTATTAACGATTACACATTTAACGATAATACTTACCAAGATCTTCGTAATGCACGAGCGACCGCAAGAAGTCACCTTTGGAACAACCTGTATACATGGCAATAACCCTTGGAACTACCTGTACAATTCATACATTACCTTTGAGTCACTCAGTATAACCGTCGAAACCTGAAAGAATATTTATTATTAATTATACTATGCAAATCAACAATAATTACATAAAATTCACTTACCTGTTATCTACGCCAATGGTTTTGCCCCTCCAATTTCTTCAAAATGTTTAATTCTTGTTACTTCTTTCTCGCTCTTGCCATCTGAAATTATTTATAGATCATTACAAAAATAGTCGCCGAACAAAATAATTTCAGATAAAATAATTATAAGCACACAGACTCTGTAACACAAACACGTTTATCATAAGCAAAACCCAATCCAACGAAACTATCACTGAACGCATTCATTTAAATAACGAAAAACCGTTAAATTAATTATAGTCGCTTAACTATAATTAATTTACCTTCTGGAATTCAAACTAATTTCGAATAACTATTAATTACGAATAATTAATAGTTACGCCTATGCATTCTCCACTGAACGAAGGAAAAGGTAAAGCTACGTACACACCGTACCTTCGCATTTTTCAACTCTAGTCAGAAGCCACCGCATCTGTAAATAATTATCAATTATATATACTAATTCAACTTATAACAAAGAATAATTACATAAATACATATATATGCAATAGTGAGATACCTACACATAAGGAATACTTAATCAATAATAACTGAAATTTCATAATATCTTATAATACAGTTAAAGGTACAAAAATTCGCATCAATTAATATCAAAATCGTTAACCATAACCATTTCTGATATTCATTGATATATTATATAATTCTAAAACAGATAATTGATAATTATACATTCGAATACGAAAAACACGTGCCTCTTACGTAATCGTTCCGCGAGCGATTATGTAACCACGTTACGTAACAGCCACGTGTTTTCGCCTAGCAACAGGCATTGCGAATCCTATAACCGACCTATGTTATATAACGACCACGTGTTTTCGCCTAGCAACAAGCAAATTTCAGAGGTCCGCGCTCTGGCTATAAATAACAGCCGCGCGATGCTCCACTCTCTCAGTTCGGGTTCGCCTACAGTACAGTTCGTTATTAATTACTCTCAGTTCGGGCTCGCCTAGCGTATAGTAAAAATCAGTATTATAATTACTCTCAGTTCTCTCTCAGTTCGGATTCGCATAGCGTTCAGTTAACATCGTTCAGTGAAAATTATTCTAAATCTCCGTGAAAGTGCTAGTTTCGTTCCCCACAATTTCCCTCTAATTCCAGATCCTGAATTCCTATATTAATTCAATATTCTACAATTTCGATTCTTCCTAAATTCTATTCTATTCTAAATATAATTCATTCTCTAAATCATCTGTTAAATAATTACACGCTCACATTGTTCATACATTCTTTATTTCATTTCGCCACGTGCAATAATTACATTTTCCTTTTGTACAATATTATTATTATTCTTAGTTCATAGTTAGCGTATAATTATTCGTCAATATATTATTATTATTATTATTATTATTTCACAGAATATTGTATTATTTCTTTACTTTCGTTATTACATTACAAAGTTATTTCGTTTTGTTTTCTTTAATTGATTATTCTTTTCCTCCTCTAATTCGTCGATCTCTTTCCTTTTTATTCACTCGATTCCTCCGGCGTTAACATTATTTAGTGACAGTGCTCTCGGTCTCACATTCTCTCACTCCGGGAGAGGACGGTATTTTCGAATGCTGATCTGCTCCAGTGAACGAAAAAATTGTGTCTCAAGAGGACCATCTTAGTTTTGTGTTATTGTTGCAACGTTCCAGACGGTCGTTCTCAGGGCGAGGACGGTATTCTTGAATGCTGACCCGCGCCAACGAATGAAGGAACCTAAGAACAAGAAGACAATTAATTAGTGTTCTTAACTATTTTTCCGCGTGTCGCGCATATCGAATTCACCTTCTTTCCCCCTCCATTTCCTTCCACCGCGTTCCATGCGTCGTACCAGACGTGCCGGAAGGAAATACCAGCGCGCGAAACGAGCACGCCTCGCGCATATTCACCCCGCGCCTCCACCGGAACCAACGGTCCAGGAAGCGGAACGTATCGGCGCCTCCAAGGACGACACCTGCGCCTGCACTGAAATTCCAGTGATCGATCTCACTGGTCCAGATTCTCCAACGAGCCGTCCAAGGATCGTCACGGACAGGCTACTTTCCCCCACGTCGATCCACGTGGTCTCCTACGAGAACAGGCCGTTCCTCCTCCACGGTCTCTTCAAGGTCAAGGTGGTCCTCCCTCCGCTGCCGGTGCCAGACGACATCTGCATCGAAGACCCCGTGTACGACCGCTACGTACGCATCCGGAGGAGAATGCTCCTGAAATATTATTAAGAAGATTTAGGTAAGCTTCGTTTCCTCCCCCTTTTCGTCGCGGTGTTGATTACCCCTTTTCTCCCTCGTACCGGTTTCGGGCCAGGATTAGACGCGGACGTACGGGCCGCGTGGATCACAGGTCGTCCCCGTTTTAAATATTATTATTGCTCGCAGCCAGAGTGAACCCCACTCCGGCTCGTGACAACCGAATCGTTATTTCTTGTGCGAGATCGGTGCATATGAATGCAAATATACGACATACCGAATCGGCAAGCCGAAACGCGATGCAATCGAGTTTAGTTCCGATTCGATGATTCCTCGTCTCACGAGTGTATTTCTGTACCGAATCGTTGTTTCATGTGCGAGATCGATGCATTTGAATGCAAATACACGAAATACCGAATCGGCAAGCCGAAACGCGATGCAATTGAGTTTATTTCAGATTCGATGATTCCTCGTTTCACGAGTCTATTTCTGTACCGAATCCTTGTTTCTTGTGCGAGATCGGTGCATTTGAATGCAAATACACGACATACCGAATCGGCAAGCCGAAACGCGATGCAATCGAGTTTATTTCGGATTCGATGATTACTCGTTTCACGAGTCTATTTCTGTGCCAAATCGTTGTTTCTTGTGCGACATCGGTGCACTCGAATGCAAATACACGAAATAACGATTCGGCAAGCAGAAACGCGATGCAATTGAGTTTATTTCAGATTCGATGATTCCTCGTTTCACGAGTCTATTTCTGTACCGAATCGTTATTTCTTGTGCGAGATCGGTGCATATGAATGCAAATATACGACATACCGAATCGGCAAGCCGAAACGCGATGCAATCGAGTTTAGTTCCGATTCGATGATTCCTCGCTTCACGAATCTATTTCTGTGCCAAATCGTTGTTTCTTGTGCGAGATCGGTGCACTCGAATGCAAATACACGAAATAACGATTCGGCAAGCAGAAACGCGATGCAATTGAGTTTATTTCAGATTCGATGATTCCTCGTTTCACGAGTCTATTTCTGTACCGAATCCTTGTTTCTTGTGCGAGATCGGTGCATTTGAATGCAAATTCACGACATACCGAATCGGCAAGCCGAAACGCGATGCAATTGAGTTTATTTCAGATTCGATGATTCCTCGTTTCACGAGTCTATTTCTGTACCGAATCCTTGTTTCTTGTGCGAGATCGGTGCATTTGAATGCAAATACACGACATACCGAATCGGCAAGCCGAAACGCGATGCAATCGAGTTTATTTCGGATTCGATGATTACTCGTTTCACGAGTCTATTTCTGTGCCGAATCGTTGTTTCTTGTGCGAGATCGGTGCACTCGAATGCAAATACACGAAATAACGTTTCGGCAAGCCGAAACGCGATGCAATCGAGTTTATTTCAGATTCGATGATTCCTCGTTTCACGAGTCTATTGCTATGCCGAATCGTTGTATCTTGTGCGAGATCGGTGCGTTTGAATTCAAATACACGAAATAGACGCAGAAACACCGAATCGGCATGCCGAATCGCGATGCGATCGAGTTTATTTCAGATTTCATGATTAATCGTTTCATGAGTCTATTTCTGTACCGAATCGTTATTTCTTGTGCGAGATCGGTGCATTTGAATGCAAATACACGACATAGCGAATCGGCAAGCCGAAACGCGATGCAATCGAGTTTATTTCAGATTCGATGATTCCTCGTTTCACGAGTGTATTTCTGTACCGAATCGTTGTTTCATGTGCGAGATCGATGCATTTGAATGCAAATACACGAAATACCGAATCGGCAAGCCGAAACGCGATGCAATTGAGTTTACTTCAGATTCGATGATTCCTCGTTTCACGAGTCTATTTCTGTACCGAATTCTTGTTTCTTGTGCGAGATCGGTGCACTCGAATGCAAATATACGACATACCGAATCGGCAAGCCGAAACGCGATGCAATCGAGTTTATTTCAGATTCGATGATTCCTCGTTTCACGAGTCTATTGCTGTGCCGAACCGTTGTTTCTTGTTCGAGATCGGTGCGTTTGAATTCAAATACACGAAATAGACGCAGAAACACCGAATCGGCATGCCGAATCGCGATGCGATCGAGTTTATTTCAGATTTCATGATTCCTCGTTTCATGAGTCTATTTCTGTACCGAATCGTTATTTCTTTTGCGAGATCGGTGCATATGAATGCAAATATACGACATACCGAATCGGCAAGCCGAAACGCGATGCAATCGAGTTTAGTTCCGATTCGATGATTCCTCGCTTCACGAGTCTATTTCTGTGCCGGATCGTTGTTTCTTGTGCGAGATCGGTGCGTTTGAATGCAAAGACACGACATACCGAATCGGCAAGCCGAAACGCGATGCAATCGAGTTTACTTCAGATTCGATGATTCCTCGTTCCACGGGTATATTACTCTACCGAATCGTTGTTTCTTGTGCGAGATCGGTACATTTGAATGCAAATACACGACATAACGAATCGGCAAGCCGAAACGCGATGCAATCGAGTTTATTTCGGATTCGATGATTTCTCGTTTCACGAGTCTATTTCTGTGCCGAATCGTTGTTTCTTGTGCGAGATCGGTGCACTCGAATGCAAATACACGAAATAACGATTCGGCAAGCCGAAACGCGATGCAATCGAGTTTATTTCAGATTCGATGATTCCTCGTTTCACGAGTCTATTGCTGTGCCGAACCGTTGTTTCTTGTTCGAGATCGGTGCGTTTGAATTCAAATACACGAAATAGACGCAGAAACACCGGATCGGCATGCCGGATCGCGATGCGATCGAGTTTATTTCAGATTTCATGATTCCTCGTTTCATGAGTCTATTTCTGTACCGAATTGTTATTTCTTGTGCAAGAGCGGTGCGTTTGAATGCAAATACACGACATAGACGCAGAAACACCGAACCGGCAAGACGAATCGCGATGCGATCGAGTTTATTTCAGATTTCATGATTCCTCGTTTCACGAGTCTATTTCTGTACCGAATCGTTATTTCTTGTGCGAGATCGGTGCATATGAATGCAAATATACGACATACCGAATCGGCAAGCCGAAACGCGATGCAATCGAGTTTATTTCGGATTCGATGATTCCTCGTTTCACGAGTCTATTGCTGTACCGAATCGTTGTTTCATGTGCGAGATCGATGCATTTGAATGCAAATACACGAAATACCGAATCGGCAAGCCGAAACGCGATGCAATTGAGTTTATTTCAGATTCGATGATTCCTCGTTTCACGAGTCTACTTCTGTACCGAATCCTTGTTTCTTGTGCGAGATCGGTGCATTTGAATGCAAATACACGACATACCGAATCGGCAAGCCGAAACGCGATGCAATCGAGTTTATTTCAGATTCGATGATTCCTCGTCTCACGAGTGTATTTCTGTACCGAATCGTTGTTTCATGTGCGAGATCGATGCATTTGAATGCAAATACACGAAATACCGAATCGGCAAGCCGAAACGCGATGCAATTGAGTTTACTTCAGATTCGATGATTCCTCGTTTCACGAGTCTATTTCTGTACCGAATCGTTATTTCTTGTGCGAGATCGGTGCATTTGAATGCAAATATACGACATACCGAATCGGCAAGCCGAAACGCGATGCAATCGAGTTTATTTCAGATTCGATGATTCCTCGTCTCACGAGTCTATTGCTGTGCCGAACCGTTGATTCTTGTGCGAGATCGGTGCACTCGAATGCAAATACACGAAATAACGATTCGGCAAGCCGAAACGCGATACAATCGAGTTTATTTCAGATTCGATGATTCCTTGTTTCACGAGTCTATTGCTGTGCCGAACCGTTGTTTCTTGTTCGAGATCGGTGCGTTTGAATTCAAATATACGAAATAGTCGCAGAAACACCGAATCGGCATGCCGAATCGCGATGCGATCGAGTTTATTTCAGATTTCATGGTTCCTCGTTTCATGAGTCTATTTCTGTACCGAATCGTTATTTCTTGTGCAAGAGCGGTGCGTTTGAATGCAAATACACGAAATAAACGCAGAAAGACCGAAGCGGCAAGACGAATCGCGATGCGATCGAGTTTATTTCAGATTTCATGATTCCTCGTTTCACGATTCTATTTCTGTACCGAATCGTTATTTCTTGTGCGAGATCGGTGCATATGAATGCAAATATACGACATACCGAATCGGCAAGCCGAAACGCGATGCAATCGAGTTTATTTCAGATTCGATGATTCCTCGTTTCACGAGTGTATTTCTGTACCGAATCGTTGTTTCATGTGCGAGATCGATGCATTTGAATGCAAATACACGAAATACCGAATCAGCAAGCCGAAACGCGATGCAATTGAGTTTACTTCAGATTCGATGATTCCTCGTTTCACGAGTCTATTTCTGTACCGAATCCTTAGTTCTTGTGCGAGATCGGTGCATTTGAATGCAAATACACGACATACCGAATCGGCAAGCCGAAACGCGATGCAATCGAGTTTATTTCAGATTTCATGATTCCTCGTTTCATGAGTCTATTTCGGTACCGAATCGTTATTTCTTGTGCAAGAGCGGTGCGTTTGAATGCAAATACACGACATAGACGCAGAAACACCGAACCGGCAAGACAAATCGCGATGCGATCGAGTTTATTTCAGATTTCATGATTCCTCGTTTCACGAGTCTATTTCTGTACCGAATCGTTATTTCTTGTGCGAGATCGGTGCATATGAATGCAAATATACGACATACCGAATCGGCAAGCCGAAACGCGATGCAATCGAGTTTATTTCGGATTCGATGATTCCTCGTTTCACGAGTCTATTGCTGTACCGAATCGTTGTTTCATGTGCGAGATCGATGCATTTGAATGCAAATACACGAAATACCGAATCGGCAAGCCGAAACGCGATGCAATCGAGTTTATTTCAGATTCGATGATTCCTCGTTTCACGAGTCTATTTCTGTACCGAATCCTTGTTTCTTGTGCGAGATCGGTGCATTTGAATGCAAATACACGACATACCGAATCGGCAAGCCGAAACGCGATGCAATCGAGTTTATTTCGGATTCGATGATTACTCGTTTCACGAGTGTATTTCTGTACCGAATCGTTGTTTCATGTGCGAGATCGATGCATTTGAATGCAAATACACGAAATACCGAATCAGCAAGCCGAAACGCGATGCAATTGAGTTTACTTCAGATTCGATGATTCCTCGTTTCACGAGTCTATTTCTGTACCGAATCCTTAGTTCTTGTGCGAGATCGGTGCATTTGAATGCAAATACACGACATACCGAATCGGCAAGCCGAAACGCGATGCAATCGAGTTTATTTCAGATTTCATGATTCCTCGTTTCATGAGTCTATTTCGGTACCGAATCGTTATTTCTTGTGCAAGAGCGGTGCGTTTGAATGCAAATACACGACATAGACGCAGAAACACCGAACCGGCAAGACAAATCGCGATGCGATCGAGTTTATTTCAGATTTCATGATTCCTCGTTTCACGAGTCTATTTCTGTACCGAATCGTTATTTCTTGTGCGAGATCGGTGCATATGAATGCAAATATACGACATACCGAATCGGCAAGCCGAAACGCGATGCAATCGAGTTTATTTCGGATTCGATGATTCCTCGTTTCACGAGTCTATTGCTGTACCGAATCGTTGTTTCATGTGCGAGATCGATGCATTTGAATGCAAATACACGAAATACCGAATCGGCAAGCCGAAACGCGATGCAATCGAGTTTATTTCAGATTCGATGATTCCTCGTTTCACGAGTCTATTTCTGTACCGAATCCTTGTTTCTTGTGCGAGATCGGTGCATTTGAATGCAAATACACGACATACCGAATCGGCAAGCCGAAACGCGATGCAATCGAGTTTATTTCGGATTCGATGATTACTCGTTTCACGAGTCTATTTCTGTGCCGAATCGTTGTTTCTTGTGCGAGATCGGTGCACTCGAATGCAAATACACGAAATAACGTTTCGGCAAGCCGAAACGCGATGCAATCGAGTTTATTTCAGATTCGATGATTCCTCGTTTCACGAGTCTATTTCTGTGCCGAATCGTTGTATCTTGTGCGAGATCGGTGCGTTTGAATTCAAATACACGAAATAGACGCAGAAACACCGAATCGGCATGCCGAATCGCGATGCGATCGAGTTTATTTCAGATTTCATGATTAATCGTTTCATGAGTCTATTTCTGTACCGAATCGTTATTTCTTGTGCGAGATCGGTGCATTTGAATGCAAATTCACGACATACCGAATCGGCAAGCCGAAACGCGATGCAATCGAGTTTATTTCGGATTCGATGATTCCTCGTTTCACGAGTCTATTGCTGTACCGAATCGTTGTTTCATGTGCGAGATCGATGCATTTGAATGCAAATACACGAAATACCGAATCGGCAAGCCGAAACGCGATGCAATTGAGTTTATTTCAGATTCGATGATTCCTCGTTTCACGAGTCTACTTCTGTACCGAATCCTTGTTTCTTGTGCGAGATCGGTGCATTTGAATGCAAATACACGACATACCGAATCGGCAAGCCGAAACGCGATGCAATCGAGTTTATTTCAGATTCGATGATTCCTCGTCTCACGAGTGTATTTCTGTACCGAATCGTTGTTTCATGTGCGAGATCGGTGCACTCGAATGCAAATACACGAAATAACGTTTCGGCAAGCAGAAACGCGATGCAATCGAGTTTATTTCAGATTCGATGATTCCTCGTTTCACGAGTCTATTTCTGTGCCGAATCGTTGTATCTTGTGCGAGATCGGTGCGTTTGAATTCAAATACACGAAATAGACGCAGAAACACCGAACCGGCAAGACGAATCGCGATGCGATCGAGTTTATTTCAGATTTCATGATTCCTCGTTTCACGAGTCTATTTCTGTACCGAATCGTTATTTCTTGTGCGAGATCGGTGCATATGAATGCAAATATACGACATACCGAATCGGCAAGCCGAAACGCGATGCAATCGAGTTTATTTCGGATTCGATGATTCCTCGTTTCACGAGTCTATTGCTGTACCGAATCGTTGTTTCATGTGCGAGATCGATGCATTTGAATGCAAATACACGAAATACCGAATCGGCAAGCCGAAACGCGATGCAATTGAGTTTATTTCAGATTCGATGATTCCTCGTTTCACGAGTCTACTTCTGTACCGAATCCTTGTTTCTTGTGCGAGATCGGTGCATTTGAATGCAAATACACGACATACCGAATCGGCAAGCCGAAACGCGATGCAATCGTTTATATTTCAGATTCGATGATTCCTCGTCTCACGAGTGTATTTCTGTACCGAATCGTTGTTTCATGTGCGAGATCGATGCATTTGAATGCAAATACACGAAATACCGAATCGGCAAGCCGAAACGCGATGCAATTGAGTTTACTTCAGATTCGATGATTCCTCGTTTCACGAGTCTATTTCTGTACCGAATCGTTATTTCTTGTGCGAGATCGGTGTATTTGAATGCAAATACACGAAATAACGATTCGGCAAGCCGAAACGCGATACAATCGGGTTTATTTCAGATTCGATGATTCCTCGTTTCACGAGTCTATTGCTGTGCCGAACCGTTGTTTCTTGTTCGAGATCGGTGCGTTTGAATTCAAATATACGAAATAGTCGCAGAAACACCGAATCGGCATGCCGAATCGCGATGCGATCGAGTTTATTTCAGATTTCATGATTCCTCGTTTCATGAGTCTATTTCTCTACCGAATCGTTATTTCTTGTGCAAGAGCGGTGCGTTTGAATGCAAATACACGAAATAAACGCAGAAAGACCGAAGCGGCAAGACGAATCGCGATGGGATCGAGTTTATTTCAGATTTCATGATTCCTCGTTTCACGAGTCTATTTCTGTACCGAATCGTTATTTCTTGTGCGAGATCGGTGCATATGAATGCAAATATACGACATACCGAATCGGCAAGCCGAAACGCGATGCAATCGAGTTTAGTTCCGATTCGATGATTCCTCGTCTCACGAGTGTATTTCTGTACCGAATCGTTGTTTCATGTGCGAGATCGATGCATTTGAATGCAAATACACGAAATACCGAATCGGCAAGCCGAAACGCGATGCAATTGAGTTTATTTCAGATTCGATGATTCCTCGTTTCACGAGTCTATTTCTGTACCGAATCCTTGTTTCTTGTGCGAGATCGGTGCATTTGAATGCAAATACACGACATACCGAATCGGCAAGCCGAAACGCGATGCAATCGAGTTTATTTCGGATTCGATGATTACTCGTTTCACGAGTCTATTTCTGTGCCAAATCGTTGTTTCTTGTGCGAGATCGGTGCACTCGAATGCAAATACACGAAATAACGATTCGGCAAGCAGAAACGCGATGCAATTGAGTTTATTTCAGATTCGATGATTCCTCGTTTCACGAGTCTATTTCTGTACCGAATCGTTATTTCTTGTGCGAGATCGGTGCATATGAATGCAAATATACGACATACCGAATCGGCAAGCCGAAACGCGATGCAATCGAGTTTAGTTCCGATTCGATGATTCCTCGCTTCACGAGTCTATTTCTGTGCCAAATCGTTGTTTCTTGTGCGAGATCGGTGCACTCGAATGCAAATACACGAAATAACGATTCGGCAAGCAGAAACGCGATGCAATTGAGTTTATTTCAGATTCGATGATTCCTCGTTTCACGAGTCTATTTCTGTACCGAATCCTTGTTTCTTGTGCGAGATCGGTGCATTTGAATGCAAATTCACGACATACCGAATCGGCAAGCCGAAACGCGATGCAATTGAGTTTATTTCAGATTCGATGATTCCTCGTTTCACGAGTCTATTTCTGTACCGAATCCTTGTTTCTTGTGCGAGATCGGTGCATTTGAATGCAAATACACGACATACCGAATCGGCAAGCCGAAACGCGATGCAATCGAGTTTATTTCGGATTCGATGATTACTCGTTTCACGAGTCTATTTCTGTGCCGAATCGTTGTTTCTTGTGCGAGATCGGTGCACTCGAATGCAAATACACGAAATAACGTTTCGGCAAGCCGAAACGCGATGCAATCGAGTTTATTTCAGATTCGATGATTCCTCGTTTCACGAGTCTATTGCTATGCCGAATCGTTGTATCTTGTGCGAGATCGGTGCGTTTGAATTCAAATACACGAAATAGACGCAGAAACACCGAATCGGCATGCCGAATCGCGATGCGATCGAGTTTATTTCAGATTTCATGATTAATCGTTTCATGAGTCTATTTCTGTACCGAATCGTTATTTCTTGTGCGAGATCGGTGCATTTGAATGCAAATACACGACATAGCGAATCGGCAAGCCGAAACGCGATGCAATCGAGTTTATTTCAGATTCGATGATTCCTCGTTTCACGAGTGTATTTCTGTACCGAATCGTTGTTTCATGTGCGAGATCGATGCATTTGAATGCAAATACACGAAATACCGAATCGGCAAGCCGAAACGCGATGCAATTGAGTTTACTTCAGATTCGATGATTCCTCGTTTCACGAGTCTATTTCTGTACCGAATTCTTGTTTCTTGTGCGAGATCGGTGCACTCGAATGCAAATATACGACATACCGAATCGGCAAGCCGAAACGCGATGCAATCGAGTTTATTTCAGATTCGATGATTCCTCGTTTCACGAGTCTATTGCTGTGCCGAACCGTTGTTTCTTGTTCGAGATCGGTGCGTTTGAATTCAAATACACGAAATAGACGCAGAAACACCGAATCGGCATGCCGAATCGCGATGCGATCGAGTTTATTTCAGATTTCATGATTCCTCGTTTCATGAGTCTATTTCGGTACCGAATCGTTATTTCTTGTGCAAGAGCGGTGCGTTTGAATGCAAATACACGACATAGACGCAGAAACACCGAACCGGCAAGACAAATCGCGATGCGATCGAGTTTATTTCAGATTTCATGATTCCTCGTTTCACGAGTCTATTTCTGTACCGAATCGTTATTTCTTGTGCGAGATCGGTGCATATGAATGCAAATATACGACATACCGAATCGGCAAGCCGAAACGCGATGCAATCGAGTTTATTTCGGATTCGATGATTCCTCGTTTCACGAGTCTATTGCTGTACCGAATCGTTGTTTCATGTGCGAGATCGATGCATTTGAATGCAAATACACGAAATACCGAATCGGCAAGCCGAAACGCGATGCAATCGAGTTTATTTCAGATTCGATGATTCCTCGTTTCACGAGTCTATTTCTGTACCGAATCCTTGTTTCTTGTGCGAGATCGGTGCATTTGAATGCAAATACACGACATACCGAATCGGCAAGCCGAAACGCGATGCAATCGAGTTTATTTCGGATTCGATGATTACTCGTTTCACGAGTCTATTTCTGTGCCGAATCGTTGTTTCTTGTGCGAGATCGGTGCACTCGAATGCAAATACACGAAATAACGTTTCGGCAAGCCGAAACGCGATGCAATCGAGTTTATTTCAGATTCGATGATTCCTCGTTTCACGAGTCTATTTCTGTGCCGAATCGTTGTATCTTGTGCGAGATCGGTGCGTTTGAATTCAAATACACGAAATAGACGCAGAAACACCGAATCGGCATGCCGAATCGCGATGCGATCGAGTTTATTTCAGATTTCATGATTAATCGTTTCATGAGTCTATTTCTGTACCGAATCGTTATTTCTTGTGCGAGATCGGTGCATTTGAATGCAAATTCACGACATACCGAATCGGCAAGCCGAAACGCGATGCAATCGAGTTTATTTCGGATTCGATGATTCCTCGTTTCACGAGTCTATTGCTGTACCGAATCGTTGTTTCATGTGCGAGATCGATGCATTTGAATGCAAATACACGAAATACCGAATCGGCAAGCCGAAACGCGATGCAATTGAGTTTATTTCAGATTCGATGATTCCTCGTTTCACGAGTCTACTTCTGTACCGAATCCTTGTTTCTTGTGCGAGATCGGTGCATTTGAATGCAAATACACGACATACCGAATCGGCAAGCCGAAACGCGATGCAATCGAGTTTATTTCAGATTCGATGATTCCTCGTCTCACGAGTGTATTTCTGTACCGAATCGTTGTTTCATGTGCGAGATCGGTGCACTCGAATGCAAATACACGAAATAACGTTTCGGCAAGCAGAAACGCGATGCAATCGAGTTTATTTCAGATTCGATGATTCCTCGTTTCACGAGTCTATTTCTGTGCCGAATCGTTGTATCTTGTGCGAGATCGGTGCGTTTGAATTCAAATACACGAAATAGACGCAGAAACACCGAACCGGCAAGACGAATCGCGATGCGATCGAGTTTATTTCAGATTTCATGATTCCTCGTTTCACGAGTCTATTTCTGTACCGAATCGTTATTTCTTGTGCGAGATCGGTGCATATGAATGCAAATATACGACATACCGAATCGGCAAGCCGAAACGCGATGCAATCGAGTTTATTTCGGATTCGATGATTCCTCGTTTCACGAGTCTATTGCTGTACCGAATCGTTGTTTCATGTGCGAGATCGATGCATTTGAATGCAAATACACGAAATACCGAATCGGCAAGCCGAAACGCGATGCAATTGAGTTTATTTCAGATTCGATGATTCCTCGTTTCACGAGTCTACTTCTGTACCGAATCCTTGTTTCTTGTGCGAGATCGGTGCATTTGAATGCAAATACACGACATACCGAATCGGCAAGCCGAAACGCGATGCAATCGTTTATATTTCAGATTCGATGATTCCTCGTCTCACGAGTGTATTTCTGTACCGAATCGTTGTTTCATGTGCGAGATCGATGCATTTGAATGCAAATACACGAAATACCGAATCGGCAAGCCGAAACGCGATGCAATTGAGTTTACTTCAGATTCGATGATTCCTCGTTTCACGAGTCTATTTCTGTACCGAATCGTTATTTCTTGTGCGAGATCGGTGTATTTGAATGCAAATACACGAAATAACGATTCGGCAAGCCGAAACGCGATACAATCGGGTTTATTTCAGATTCGATGATTCCTCGTTTCACGAGTCTATTGCTGTGCCGAACCGTTGTTTCTTGTTCGAGATCGGTGCGTTTGAATTCAAATATACGAAATAGTCGCAGAAACACCGAATCGGCATGCCGAATCGCGATGCGATCGAGTTTATTTCAGATTTCATGATTCCTCGTTTCATGAGTCTATTTCTCTACCGAATCGTTATTTCTTGTGCAAGAGCGGTGCGTTTGAATGCAAATACACGAAATAAACGCAGAAAGACCGAAGCGGCAAGACGAATCGCGATGGGATCGAGTTTATTTCAGATTTCATGATTCCTCGTTTCACGAGTCTATTTCTGTACCGAATCGTTATTTCTTGTGCGAGATCGGTGCATATGAATGCAAATATACGACATACCGAATCGGCAAGCCGAAACGCGATGCAATCGAGTTTAGTTCCGATTCGATGATTCCTCGTCTCACGAGTGTATTTCTGTACCGAATCGTTGTTTCATGTGCGAGATCGATGCATTTGAATGCAAATACACGAAATACCGAATCGGCAAGCCGAAACGCGATGCAATTGAGTTTATTTCAGATTCGATGATTCCTCGTTTCACGAGTCTATTTCTGTACCGAATCCTTGTTTCTTGTGCGAGATCGGTGCATTTGAATGCAAATACACGACATACCGAATCGGCAAGCCGAAACGCGATGCAATCGAGTTTATTTCGGATTCGATGATTACTCGTTTCACGAGTCTATTTCTGTGCCAAATCGTTGTTTCTTGTGCGAGATCGGTGCACTCGAATGCAAATACACGAAATAACGATTCGGCAAGCAGAAACGCGATGCAATTGAGTTTATTTCAGATTCGATGATTCCTCGTTTCACGAGTCTATTTCTGTACCGAATCGTTATTTCTTGTGCGAGATCGGTGCATATGAATGCAAATATACGACATACCGAATCGGCAAGCCGAAACGCGATGCAATCGAGTTTAGTTCCGATTCGATGATTCCTCGCTTCACGAGTCTATTTCTGTGCCAAATCGTTGTTTCTTGTGCGAGATCGGTGCACTCGAATGCAAATACACGAAATAACGATTCGGCAAGCAGAAACGCGATGCAATTGAGTTTATTTCAGATTCGATGATTCCTCGTTTCACGAGTCTATTTCTGTACCGAATCCTTGTTTCTTGTGCGAGATCGGTGCATTTGAATGCAAATTCACGACATACCGAATCGGCAAGCCGAAACGCGATGCAATTGAGTTTATTTCAGATTCGATGATTCCTCGTTTCACGAGTCTATTTCTGTACCGAATCCTTGTTTCTTGTGCGAGATCGGTGCATTTGAATGCAAATACACGACATACCGAATCGGCAAGCCGAAACGCGATGCAATCGAGTTTATTTCGGATTCGATGATTACTCGTTTCACGAGTCTATTTCTGTGCCGAATCGTTGTTTCTTGTGCGAGATCGGTGCACTCGAATGCAAATACACGAAATAACGTTTCGGCAAGCCGAAACGCGATGCAATCGAGTTTATTTCAGATTCGATGATTCCTCGTTTCACGAGTCTATTGCTATGCCGAATCGTTGTATCTTGTGCGAGATCGGTGCGTTTGAATTCAAATACACGAAATAGACGCAGAAACACCGAATCGGCATGCCGAATCGCGATGCGATCGAGTTTATTTCAGATTTCATGATTAATCGTTTCATGAGTCTATTTCTGTACCGAATCGTTATTTCTTGTGCGAGATCGGTGCATTTGAATGCAAATACACGACATAGCGAATCGGCAAGCCGAAACGCGATGCAATCGAGTTTATTTCAGATTCGATGATTCCTCGTTTCACGAGTGTATTTCTGTACCGAATCGTTGTTTCATGTGCGAGATCGATGCATTTGAATGCAAATACACGAAATACCGAATCGGCAAGCCGAAACGCGATGCAATTGAGTTTACTTCAGATTCGATGATTCCTCGTTTCACGAGTCTATTTCTGTACCGAATTCTTGTTTCTTGTGCGAGATCGGTGCACTCGAATGCAAATATACGACATACCGAATCGGCAAGCCGAAACGCGATGCAATCGAGTTTATTTCAGATTCGATGATTCCTCGTTTCACGAGTCTATTGCTGTGCCGAACCGTTGTTTCTTGTTCGAGATCGGTGCGTTTGAATTCAAATACACGAAATAGACGCAGAAACACCGAATCGGCATGCCGAATCGCGATGCGATCGAGTTTATTTCAGATTTCATGATTCCTCGTTTCATGAGTCTATTTCTGTACCGAATCGTTATTTCTTTTGCGAGATCGGTGCATATGAATGCAAATATACGACATACCGAATCGGCAAGCCGAAACGCGATGCAATCGAGTTTAGTTCCGATTCGATGATTCCTCGCTTCACGAGTCTATTTCTGTGCCGGATCGTTGTTTCTTGTGCGAGATCGGTGCGTTTGAATGCAAAGACACGACATACCGAATCGGCAAGCCGAAACGCGATGCAATCGAGTTTACTTCAGATTCGATGATTCCTCGTTCCACGGGTATATTACTCTACCGAATCGTTGTTTCTTGTGCGAGATCGGTACATTTGAATGCAAATACACGACATAACGAATCGGCAAGCCGAAACGCGATGCAATCGAGTTTATTTCGGATTCGATGATTTCTCGTTTCACGAGTCTATTTCTGTGCCGAATCGTTGTTTCTTGTGCGAGATCGGTGCACTCGAATGCAAATACACGAAATAACGATTCGGCAAGCCGAAACGCGATGCAATCGAGTTTATTTCAGATTCGATGATTCCTCGTTTCACGAGTCTATTGCTGTGCCGAACCGTTGTTTCTTGTTCGAGATCGGTGCGTTTGAATTCAAATACACGAAATAGACGCAGAAACACCGGATCGGCATGCCGGATCGCGATGCGATCGAGTTTATTTCAGATTTCATGATTCCTCGTTTCATGAGTCTATTTCTGTACCGAATTGTTATTTCTTGTGCAAGAGCGGTGCGTTTGAATGCAAATACACGACATAGACGCAGAAACACCGAACCGGCAAGACGAATCGCGATGCGATCGAGTTTATTTCAGATTTCATGATTCCTCGTTTCACGAGTCTATTTCTGTACCGAATCGTTATTTCTTGTGGGAGATCGGTGCATATGAATGCAAATATACGACATACCGAATCGGCAAGCCGAAACGCGATGCAATCGAGTTTATTTCGGATTCGATGATTCCTCGTTTCACGAGTCTATTGCTGTACCGAATCGTTGTTTCATGTGCGAGATCGATGCATTTGAATGCAAATACACGAAATACCGAATCGGCAAGCCGAAACGCGATGCAATTGAGTTTATTTCAGATTCGATGATTCCTCGTTTCACGAGTCTACTTCTGTACCGAATCCTTGTTTCTTGTGCGAGATCGGTGCATTTGAATGCAAATACACGACATACCGAATCGGCAAGCCGAAACGCGATGCAATCGAATTTATTTCAGATTCGATGATTCCTCGTCTCACGAGTGTATTTCTGTACCGAATCGTTGTTTCATGTGCGAGATCGATGCATTTGAATGCAAATACACGAAATACCGAATCGGCAAGCCGAAACGCGATGCAATTGAGTTTACTTCAGATTCGATGATTCCTCGTTTCACGAGTCTATTTCTGTACCGAATCGTTATTTCTTGTGCGAGATCGGTGCATTTGAATGCAAATATACGACATACCGAATCGGCAAGCCGAAACGCGATGCAATCGAGTTTATTTCAGATTCGATGATTCCTCGTCTCACGAGTCTATTGCTGTGCCGAACCGTTGATTCTTGTGCGAGATCGGTGCACTCGAATGCAAATACACGAAATAACGATTCGGCAAGCCGAAACGCGATACAATCGAGTTTATTTCAGATTCGATGATTCCTTGTTTCACGAGTCTATTGCTGTGCCGAACCGTTGTTTCTTGTTCGAGATCGGTGCGTTTGAATTCAAATATACGAAATAGTCGCAGAAACACCGAATCGGCATGCCGAATCGCGATGCGATCGAGTTTATTTCAGATTTCATGATTCCTCGTTTCATGAGTCTATTTCTGTACCGAATCGTTATTTCTTGTGCAAGAGCGGTGCGTTTGAATGCAAATACACGAAATAAACGCAGAAAGACCGAAGCGGCAAGACGAATCGCGATGCGATCGAGTTTATTTCAGATTTCATGATTCCTCGTTTCACGATTCTATTTCTGTACCGAATCGTTATTTCTTGTGCGAGATCGGTGCATATGAATGCAAATATACGACATACCGAATCGGCAAGCCGAAACGCGATGCAATCGAGTTTATTTCAGATTCGATGATTCCTCGTTTCACGAGTGTATTTCTGTACCGAATCGTTGTTTCATGTGCGAGATCGATGCATTTGAATGCAAATACACGAAATACCGAATCAGCAAGCCGAAACGCGATGCAATTGAGTTTACTTCAGATTCGATGATTCCTCGTTTCACGAGTCTATTTCTGTACCGAATCCTTAGTTCTTGTGCGAGATCGGTGCATTTGAATGCAAATACACGACATACCGAATCGGCAAGCCGAAACGCGATGCAATCGAGTTTATTTCAGATTTCATGATTCCTCGTTTCATGAGTCTATTTCGGTACCGAATCGTTATTTCTTGTGCAAGAGCGGTGCGTTTGAATGCAAATACACGACATAGACGCAGAAACACCGAACCGGCAAGACAAATCGCGATGCGATCGAGTTTATTTCAGATTTCATGATTCCTCGTTTCACGAGTCTATTTCTGTACCGAATCGTTATTTCTTGTGCGAGATCGGTGCATATGAATGCAAATATACGACATACCGAATCGGCAAGCCGAAACGCGATGCAATCGAGTTTATTTCGGATTCGATGATTCCTCGTTTCACGAGTCTATTGCTGTACCGAATCGTTGTTTCATGTGCGAGATCGATGCATTTGAATGCAAATACACGAAATACCGAATCGGCAAGCCGAAACGCGATGCAATCGAGTTTATTTCAGATTCGATGATTCCTCGTTTCACGAGTCTATTTCTGTACCGAATCCTTGTTTCTTGTGCGAGATCGGTGCATTTGAATGCAAATACACGACATACCGAATCGGCAAGCCGAAACGCGATGCAATCGAGTTTATTTCGGATTCGATGATTACTCGTTTCACGAGTGTATTTCTGTACCGAATCGTTGTTTCATGTGCGAGATCGATGCATTTGAATGCAAATACACGAAATACCGAATCAGCAAGCCGAAACGCGATGCAATTGAGTTTACTTCAGATTCGATGATTCCTCGTTTCACGAGTCTATTTCTGTACCGAATCCTTAGTTCTTGTGCGAGATCGGTGCATTTGAATGCAAATACACGACATACCGAATCGGCAAGCCGAAACGCGATGCAATCGAGTTTATTTCAGATTTCATGATTCCTCGTTTCATGAGTCTATTTCGGTACCGAATCGTTATTTCTTGTGCAAGAGCGGTGCGTTTGAATGCAAATACACGACATAGACGCAGAAACACCGAACCGGCAAGACAAATCGCGATGCGATCGAGTTTATTTCAGATTTCATGATTCCTCGTTTCACGAGTCTATTTCTGTACCGAATCGTTATTTCTTGTGCGAGATCGGTGCATATGAATGCAAATATACGACATACCGAATCGGCAAGCCGAAACGCGATGCAATCGAGTTTATTTCGGATTCGATGATTCCTCGTTTCACGAGTCTATTGCTGTACCGAATCGTTGTTTCATGTGCGAGATCGATGCATTTGAATGCAAATACACGAAATACCGAATCGGCAAGCCGAAACGCGATGCAATCGAGTTTATTTCAGATTCGATGATTCCTCGTTTCACGAGTCTATTTCTGTACCGAATCCTTGTTTCTTGTGCGAGATCGGTGCATTTGAATGCAAATACACGACATACCGAATCGGCAAGCCGAAACGCGATGCAATCGAGTTTATTTCGGATTCGATGATTACTCGTTTCACGAGTGTATTTCTGTACCGAATCGTTGTTTCATGTGCGAGATCGATGCATTTGAATGCAAATACACGAAATACCGAATCAGCAAGCCGAAACGCGATGCAATTGAGTTTACTTCAGATTCGATGATTCCTCGTTTCACGAGTCTATTTCTGTACCGAATCCTTAGTTCTTGTGCGAGATCGGTGCATTTGAATGCAAATACACGACATACCGAATCGGCAAGCCGAAACGCGATGCAATCGAGTTTATTTCAGATTTCATGATTCCTCGTTTCATGAGTCTATTTCGGTACCGAATCGTTATTTCTTGTGCAAGAGCGGTGCGTTTGAATGCAAATACACGACATAGACGCAGAAACACCGAACCGGCAAGACAAATCGCGATGCGATCGAGTTTATTTCAGATTTCATGATTCCTCGTTTCACGAGTCTATTTCTGTACCGAATCGTTATTTCTTGTGCGAGATCGGTGCATATGAATGCAAATATACGACA
This sequence comes from Lasioglossum calceatum, assembly GCA_963966675.1. NCBI lineage: Eukaryota > Metazoa > Arthropoda > Insecta > Hymenoptera > Halictidae > Lasioglossum > Lasioglossum calceatum. Next base: position 20,617 of record CAXAAD010000149.1, on the reverse strand, counting down.
TACCGAATCGGCAAGCCGAAACGCGATGCAATCGAGTTTATTTCGGATTCGATGATTCCTCGTTTCACGAGTCTATTGCTGTACCGAATCGTTGTTTCATGTGCGAGATCGATGCATTTGAATGCAAATACACGAAATACCGAATCGGCAAGCCGAAACGCGATGCAATCGAGTTTATTTCAGATTCGATGATTCCTCGTTTCACGAGTCTATTTCTGTACCGAATCCTTGTTTCTTGTGCGAGATCGGTGCATTTGAATGCAAATACACGACATACCGAATCGGCAAGCCGAAACGCGATGCAATCGAGTTTATTTCGGATTCGATGATTACTCGTTTCACGAGTCTATTTCTGTGCCGAATCGTTGTTTCTTGTGCGAGATCGGTGCACTCGAATGCAAATACACGAAATAACGTTTCGGCAAGCCGAAACGCGATGCAATCGAGTTTATTTCAGATTCGATGATTCCTCGTTTCACGAGTCTATTTCTGTGCCGAATCGTTGTATCTTGTGCGAGATCGGTGCGTTTGAATTCAAATACACGAAATAGACGCAGAAACACCGAATCGGCATGCCGAATCGCGATGCGATCGAGTTTATTTCAGATTTCATGATTAATCGTTTCATGAGTCTATTTCTGTACCGAATCGTTATTTCTTGTGCGAGATCGGTGCATTTGAATGCAAATTCACGACATACCGAATCGGCAAGCCGAAACGCGATGCAATCGAGTTTATTTCGGATTCGATGATTCCTCGTTTCACGAGTCTATTGCTGTACCGAATCGTTGTTTCATGTGCGAGATCGATGCATTTGAATGCAAATACACGAAATACCGAATCGGCAAGCCGAAACGCGATGCAATTGAGTTTATTTCAGATTCGATGATTCCTCGTTTCACGAGTCTACTTCTGTACCGAATCCTTGTTTCTTGTGCGAGATCGGTGCATTTGAATGCAAATACACGACATACCGAATCGGCAAGCCGAAACGCGATGCAATCGAGTTTATTTCAGATTCGATGATTCCTCGTCTCACGAGTGTATTTCTGTACCGAATCGTTGTTTCATGTGCGAGATCGGTGCACTCGAATGCAAATACACGAAATAACGTTTCGGCAAGCAGAAACGCGATGCAATCGAGTTTATTTCAGATTCGATGATTCCTCGTTTCACGAGTCTATTTCTGTGCCGAATCGTTGTATCTTGTGCGAGATCGGTGCGTTTGAATTCAAATACACGAAATAGACGCAGAAACACCGAACCGGCAAGACGAATCGCGATGCGATCGAGTTTATTTCAGATTTCATGATTCCTCGTTTCACGAGTCTATTTCTGTACCGAATCGTTATTTCTTGTGCGAGATCGGTGCATATGAATGCAAATATACGACATACCGAATCGGCAAGCCGAAACGCGATGCAATCGAGTTTATTTCGGATTCGATGATTCCTCGTTTCACGAGTCTATTGCTGTACCGAATCGTTGTTTCATGTGCGAGATCGATGCATTTGAATGCAAATACACGAAATACCGAATCGGCAAGCCGAAACGCGATGCAATTGAGTTTATTTCAGATTCGATGATTCCTCGTTTCACGAGTCTACTTCTGTACCGAATCCTTGTTTCTTGTGCGAGATCGGTGCATTTGAATGCAAATACACGACATACCGAATCGGCAAGCCGAAACGCGATGCAATCGAGTTTATTTCAGATTCGATGATTCCTCGTCTCACGAGTGTATTTCTGTACCGAATCGTTGTTTCATGTGCGAGATCGATGCATTTGAATGCAAATACACGAAATACCGAATCGGCAAGCCGAAACGCGATGCAATTGAGTTTACTTCAGATTCGATGATTCCTCGTTTCACGAGTCTATTTCTGTACCGAATCGTTATTTCTTGTGCGAGATCGGTGTATTTGAATGCAAATACACGAAATAACGATTCGGCAAGCCGAAACGCGATACAATCGAGTTTATTTCAGATTCGATGATTCCTCGTTTCACGAGTCTATTGCTGTGCCGAACCGTTGTTTCTTGTTCGAGATCGGTGCGTTTGAATTCAAATATACGAAATAGTCGCAGAAACACCGAATCGGCATGCCGAATCGCGATGCGATCGAGTTTATTTCAGATTTCATGATTCCTCGTTTCATGAGTCTATTTCTCTACCGAATCGTTATTTCTTGTGCAAGAGCGGTGCGTTTGAATGCAAATACACGAAATAAACGCAGAAAGACCGAAGCGGCAAGACGAATCGCGATGGGATCGAGTTTATTTCAGATTTCATGATTCCTCGTTTCACGAGTCTATTTCTGTACCGAATCGTTATTTCTTGTGCGAGATCGGTGCATATGAATGCAAATATACGACATACCGAATCGGCAAGCCGAAACGCGATGCAATCGAGTTTAGTTCCGATTCGATGATTCCTCGTCTCACGAGTGTATTTCTGTACCGAATCGTTGTTTCATGTGCGAGATCGATGCATTTGAATGCAAATACACGAAATACCGAATCGGCAAGCCGAAACGCGATGCAATTGAGTTTATTTCAGATTCGATGATTCCTCGTTTCACGAGTCTATTTCTGTACCGAATCCTTGTTTCTTGTGCGAGATCGGTGCATTTGAATGCAAATACACGACATACCGAATCGGCAAGCCGAAACGCGATGCAATCGAGTTTATTTCAGATTCGATGATTCCTCGTTTCACGAGTCTATTTCTGTACCGAATCCTTGTTTCTTGTGCGAGATCGGTGCACTCGAATGCAAATACACGAAATAACGATTCGGCAAGCCGAAACGCGATGCAATCGAGTTTATTTCAGATTCGATGATTCCTCGTTTCACGAGTCTATTGCTGTGCCGAACCGTTGTTTCTTGTTCGAGATCGGTGCGTTTGAATTCAAATACACGAAATAGACGCAGAAACACCGAATCGGCATGCCGGATCGCGATGCGATCGAGTTTATTTCAGATTTCATGATTCCTCGTTTCATGAGTCTATTTCGGTACCGAATCGTTATTTCTTGTGCAAGAGCGGTGCGTTTGAATGCAAATACACGACATAGACGCAGAAACACCGAACCGGCAAGACAAATCGCGATGCGATCGAGTTTATTTCAGATTTCATGATTCCTCGTTTCACGAGTCTATTTCTGTACCGAATCCTTGTTTCTTGTGCGAGATCGGTGCACTCGAATGCAAATATACGACATACCGAATCGGCAAGCCGAAACGCGATGCAATCGAGTTTATTTCGGATTCGATGATTACTCGTTTCACGAGTCTATTTCTGTGCCGAATCGTTGTTTCTTGTGCGAGATCGGTGCACTCGAATGCAAATACACGAAATAACGATTCGGCAAGCCGAAACGCGATGCAATCGAGTTTATTTCAGATTCGATGATTCCTCGTTTCACGAGTCTATTTCTGTACCGAATCCTTGTTTCTTGTGCGAGATCGGTGCATTTGAATGCAAATTCACGACATACCGAATCGGCAAGCCGAAACGCGATGCAATCGAGTTTATTTCAGATTCGATGATTCCTCGTTTCACGAGTCTATTGCTGTGCCGAACCGTTGTTTCTTGTTCGAGATCGGTGCGTTTGAATTCAAATACACGAAATAGACGCAGAAACACCGAATCGGCATGCCGGATCGCGATGCGATCGAGTTTATTTCAGATTTCATGATTCCTCGTTTCATGAGTCTATTTCGGTACCGAATCGTTATTTCTTGTGCAAGAGCGGTGCGTTTGAATGCAAATACACGACATAGACGCAGAAACACCGAACCGGCAAGACAAATCGCGATGCGATCGAGTTTATTTCAGATTTCATGATTCCTCGTTTCACGAGTCTATTTCTGTACCGAATCGTTATTTCTTGTGCGAGATCGGTGCATATGAATGCAAATATACGACATACCGAATCGGCAAGCCGAAACGCGATGCAATCGAGTTTATTTCGGATTCGATGATTCCTCGTTTCACGAGTCTATTGCTGTACCGAATCGTTGTTTCATGTGCGAGATCGATGCATTTGAATGCAAATACACGAAATACCGAATCGGCAAGCCGAAACGCGATGCAATCGAGTTTATTTCAGATTCGATGATTCCTCGTTTCACGAGTCTATTTCTGTACCGAATCCTTGTTTCTTGTGCGAGATCGGTGCATTTGAATGCAAATACACGACATACCGAATCGGCAAGCCGAAACGCGATGCAATCGAGTTTATTTCGGATTCGATGATTACTCGTTTCACGAGTCTATTTCTGTGCCGAATCGTTGTTTCTTGTGCGAGATCGGTGCACTCGAATGCAAATACACGAAATAACGTTTCGGCAAGCCGAAACGCGATGCAATCGAGTTTATTTCAGATTCGATGATTCCTCGTTTCACGAGTCTATTTCTGTGCCGAATCGTTGTATCTTGTGCGAGATCGGTGCGTTTGAATTCAAATACACGAAATAGACGCAGAAACACCGAATCGGCAAGCCGAATCGCGATGCGATCGAGTTTATTTCAGATTTCATGATTAATCGTTTCATGAGTCTATTTCTGTACCGAATCGTTATTTCTTGTGCGAGATCGGTGCATTTGAATGCAAATTCACGACATACCGAATCGGCAAGCCGAAACGCGATGCAATCGAGTTTATTTCAGATTCGATGATTCCTCGTATCACGAGTGTATTTCTGTACCGAATCGTTGTTTCATGTGCGAGATCGATGCATTTGAATGCAAATACACGAAATACCGCATCGGCAAGCCGAAACGCGATGCAATTGAGTTTACTTCAGATTCGATGATTCCTCGTTTCACGAGTCTATTTCTGTACCGAATCCTTGTTTCTTGTGCGAGATCGGTGCACTCGAATGCAAATATACGACATACCGAATCGGCAAGCCGATACGCGATGCAATCGAGTTTATTTCGGATTCGATGATTACTCGTTTCACGAGTCTATTTCTGTGCCGAATCGTTGTTTCTTGTGCGAGATCGGTGCACTCGAATGCAAATACACGAAATAACGATTCGGCAAGCCGAAACGCGATACAATCGAGTTTATTTCAGATTCGATGATTCCTCGTTTACGAGTCTATTGCTGTGCCGAACCGTTGTTTCTTGTTCGAGATCGGTGCGTTTGAATTCAAATACACGAAATAGACGCAGAAACACCGAATCGGCATGCCGAATCGCGATGCGATCGAGTTTATTTCAGATTTCATGATTCCTCGTTTCATGAGTCTATTTCTGTACCGAATCGTTATTTCTTTTGCGAGATCGGTGCATATGAATGCAAATATACGACATACCGAATCGGCAAGCCGAAACGCGATGCAATCGAGTTTAGTTCCGATTCGATGATTCCTCGCTTCACGAGTCTATTTCTGTGCCGGATCGTTGTTTCTTGTGCGAGATCGGTGCGTTTGAATGCAAAGACACGACATACCGAATCGGCAAGCCGAAACGCGATGCAATCGAGTTTACTTCAGATTCGATGATTCCTCGTTCCACGGGTATATTACTGTACCGAATCGTTGTTTCTTGTGCGAGATCGGTACATTTGAATGCAAATACACGACATAACGAATCGGCAAGCCGAAACGCGATGCAATCGAGTTTATTTCGGATTCGATGATTTCTCGTTTCACGAGTCTATTTCTGTGCCGAACCGTTGTTTCTTGTTCGAGATCGGTGCGTTTGAATTCAAATACACGAAATAGACGCAGAAACACCGAATCGGCATGCCGGATCGCGATGCGATCGAGTTTATTTCAGATTTCATGATTCCTCGTTTCATGAGTCTATTTCTGTACCGAATCGTTATTTCTTGTGCAAGAGCGGTGCGTTTGAATGCAAATACACGACATAGACGCAGAAACACCGAACCGGCAAGACGAATCGCGATGCGATCGAGTTTATTTCAGATTTCATGATTCCTCGTTTCACGAGTCTATTTCTGTACCGAATCGTTATTTCTTGTGCGAGATCGGTGCATATGAATGCAAATATACGACATACCGAATCGGCAAGCCGAAACGCGATGCAATCGAGTTTATTTCGGATTCGATGACTCCTCGTTTCACGAGTCTATTGCTGTACCGAATCGTTGTTTCATGTGCGAGATCGATGCATTTGAATGCAAATACACGAAATACCGAATCGGCAAGCCGAAACGCGATGCAATTGAGTTTATTTCAGATTCGATGATTCCTCGTTTCACGAGTCTACTTCTGTACCGAATCCTTGTTTCTCGTGCGAGATCGGTGCATTTGAATGCAAATACACGACATACCGAATCGGCAAGCCGAAACGCGATGCAATCGAGTTTATTTCAGATTCGATGATTCCTCGTCTCACGAGTGTATTTCTGTACCGAATCGTTGTTTCATGTGCGAGATCGATGCATTTGAATGCAAATACACGAAATACCGAATCGGCAAGCCGAAACGCGATGCAATTGAGTTTACTTCAGATTCGATGATTCCTCGTTTCACGAGTCTATTTCTGTACCGAATCGTTATTTCTTGTGCGAGATCGGTGCATTTGAATGCAAATATACGACATACCGAATCGGCAAGCCGAAACGCGATGCAATCGAGTTTATTTCAGATTCGATGATTCCTCGTCTCACGAGTCTATTGCTGTGCCGAACCGTTGATTCTTGTGCGAGATCGGTGCACTCGAATGCAAATACACGAAATAACGATTCGGCAAGCCGAAACGCGATACAATCGAGTTTATTTCAGATTCGATGATTCCTCGTTTCACGAGTCTATTGCTGTGCCGAACCGTTGTTTCTTGTTCGAGATCGGTGCGTTTGAATTCAAATACACGAAATAGACGCAGAAACACCGAATCGCCATGCCGAATCGCGATGCGATCGAGTTTATTTCAGATTTCATGATTCCTCGTTTCATGAGTCTATTTCTGTACCGAATCGTTATTTCTTGTGCAAGAGCGGTGCGTTTGAATGCAAATACACGAAATAAACGCAGAAAGACCGAAGCGGCAAGACGAATCGCGATGCGATCGAGTTTATTTCAGATTTCATGATTCCTCGTTTCCCGAGTCTATTTCTGTACCGAATCGTTATTTCTTGTGCGAGATCGGTGCATATGAATGCAAATATACGACATACCGAATCGGCAAGCCGAAACGCGAAGCAATCGAGTTTAGTTCCGATTCGATGATTCCTCGCTTCACGAGTCTATTTCTGTGCCGGAACGTTGTTTCTTGTGCGAGATCGGTGCATTTGAATGCAAATACACGACATAACGAATCGGCAAGCCGAAACGCGATGCAATCGAGTTTATTTCGGATTCGATGATTTCTCGTTTCACGAGTCTATTTCTGTGCCGAATCGTTGTTTCTTGTGCGAGATCGGTGCACTCGAATGCAAATACACGAAATAACGATTCGGCAAGCCGAAACGCGATGCAATCGGTTTATTTCAGATTCGATGATTCCTCGTTTCACGAGTCTATTGCTGTGCCGAACCGTTGTTTCTTGTTCGAGATCGGTGAGTTTGAATTCAAATACACGAAATAGACGCAGAAACACCGAATCGGCATGCCGAATCGCGATACGATCGAGTTTATTTCAGATTTCATGATTCCTCGTTTCATGAGTCTATTTCTGTACCGAATCGTTATTTCTTGTGCGAGATCGGTGCATTTGAAAGCAAATATACGACATACCGAATCGGCAAGCCGAAACGCGATGCAATCGAGTTTATTTCAGATTCGATGATTCCTCGTCTCACGAGTGTATTTCTGTACCGAATCCTTGTTTCTTGTGCGAGATCGGTGCATTTGAATGCAAATACACGACATACCGAATCGGCAAGCCGAAACGCGATGCAATCGAGTTTATTTCAGATTCGATGATTCCTCGTTTCACGAGTGTATTTCTGTACCGAATCGTTGTTTCATGTGCGAGATCGATGCATTTGAATGCAAATACACGACATACCGAATCGGCAAGCCGAAACGCGATGCAATCGAGTTTATTTCGGATTCGATGATTTCTCGTTTCACGAGTCTATTTCTGTGCCGAACCGTTGTTTCTTGTTCGAGATCGGTGCGTTTGAATTCAAATACACGAAATAGACGCAGAAACACCGAATCGGCATGCCGGATCGCGATGCGATCGAGTTTATTTCAGATTTCATGATTCCTCGTTTCATGAGTCTATTTCTGTACCGAATCGTTATTTCTTGTGCAAGAGCGGTGCGTTTGAATGCAAATACACGACATAGACGCAGAAACACCGAACCGGCAAGACGAATCGCGATGCGATCGAGTTTATTTCAGATTTCATGATTCCTCGTTTCACGAGTCTATTTCTGTACCGAATCGTTATTTCTTGTGCGAGATCGGTGCATATGAATGCAAATATACGACATACCGAATCGGCAAGCCGAAACGCGATGCAATTGAGTTTATTTCAGATTCGATGATTCCTCGTTTCAGGAGTCTATTTCTGTACCGAATCCTTGTTTCTTGTGCGAGATCGGTGCATTTGAATGCAAATACACGACATACCGAATCGGCAAGCCGAAACGCGATGCAATCGAGTTTATTTCAGATTCGATGATTCCTCGTTTCACGAGTGTATTTCTGTACCGAATCGTTGTTTCATGTGCGAGATCGATGCATTTGAATGCAAATACACGAAATACCGAATCAGCAAGCCGAAACGCGATGCAATTGAGTTTACTTCAGATTCGATGATTCCTCGTTTCACGAGTCTATTTCTGTACCGAATCCTTGTTTCTTGTGCGAGATCGGTGCACTCGAATGCAAATATACGACATACCGAATCGGCAAGCCGAAACGCGATGCAATCGAGTTTATTTAGGATTCGATGATTACTCGTTTCACGAGTCTATTTCTGTGCCGAATCGTTGTTTCTTGTGCGAGATCGGTGCACTCGAATGCAAATACACGAAATAACGATTCGGCAAGCCGAAACGCGATGCAATCGAGTTTATTTCAGATTCGATGATTCCTCGTTTCACGAGTCTATTTCTGTACCGAATCCTTGTTTCTTGTGCGAGATCGGTGCATTTGAATGCAAATTCACGACATACCGAATCGGCAAGCCGAAACGCGATGCAATCGAGTTTATTTCGGATTCGATGATTACTCGTTTCACGAGTCTATTTCTGTGCCGAATCGTTGTTTCTTGTGCGAGATCGGTGCACTCGAATGCAAATACACGAAATAACGATTCGGCAAGCCGAAACGCGATGCAATCGAGTTTATTTCAGATTCGATGATTCCTCGTTTCACGAGTCTATTGCTGTGCCGAACCGTTGTTTCTTGTTCGAGATCGGTGCGTTTGAATTCAAATACACGAAATAGACGCAGAAACACCGAATCGGCATGCCGAATCGCGATACGATCGAGTTTATTTCAGATTTCATGATTCCTCGTTTCATGAGTCTATTTCTGTACCGAATCGTTATTTCTTGTGCGAGATCGGTGCATTTGAAAGCAAATATACGACATACCGAATCGGCAAGCCGAAACGCGATGCAATCGAGTTTATTTCAGATTCGATGATTCCTCGTCTCACGAGTGTATTTCTGTACCGAATCCTTGTTTCTTGTGCGAGATCGGTGCATTTGAATGCAAATACACGACATACCGAATCGGCAAGCCGAAACGCGATGCAATCGAGTTTATTTCAGATTCGATGATTCCTCGTTTCACGAGTGTATTTCTGTACCGAATCGTTGTTTCATGTGCGAGATCGATGCATTTGAATGCAAATACACGACATACCGAATCGGCAAGCCGAAACGCGATGCAATCGAGTTTATTTCGGATTCGATGATTTCTCGTTTCACGAGTCTATTTCTGTGCCGAACCGTTGTTTCTTGTTCGAGATCGGTGCGTTTGAATTCAAATACACGAAATAGACGCAGAAACACCGAATCGGCATGCCGGATCGCGATGCGATCGAGTTTATTTCAGATTTCATGATTCCTCGTTTCATGAGTCTATTTCTGTACCGAATCGTTATTTCTTGTGCAAGAGCGGTGCGTTTGAATGCAAATACACGACATAGACGCAGAAACACCGAACCGGCAAGACGAATCGCGATGCGATCGAGTTTATTTCAGATTTCATGATTCCTCGTTTCACGAGTCTATTTCTGTACCGAATCGTTATTTCTTGTGCGAGATCGGTGCATATGAATGCAAATATACGACATACCGAATCGGCAAGCCGAAACGCGATGCAATCGAGTTTAGTTCCGATTCGATGATTCCTCGTCTCACGAGTGTATTTCTGTACCGAATCGTTGTTTCATGTGCGAGATCGATGCATTTGAATGCAAATACACGAAATACCGAATCGGCAAGCCGAAACGCGATGCAATTGAGTTTATTTCAGATTCGATGATTCCTCGTTTCAGGAGTCTATTTCTGTACCGAATCCTTGTTTCTTGTGCGAGATCGGTGCATTTGAATGCAAATACACGACATACCGAATCGGCAAGCCGAAACGCGATGCAATCGAGTTTATTTCAGATTCGATGATTCCTCGTTTCACGAGTGTATTTCTGTACCGAATCGTTGTTTCATGTGCGAGATCGATGCATTTGAATGCAAATACACGAAATACCGAATCAGCAAGCCGAAACGCGATGCAATTGAGTTTACTTCAGATTCGATGATTCCTCGTTTCACGAGTCTATTTCTGTACCGAATCCTTGTTTCTTGTGCGAGATCGGTGCACTCGAATGCAAATATACGACATACCGAATCGGCAAGCCGAAACGCGATGCAATCGAGTTTATTTCGGATTCGATGATTTCTCGTTTCACGAGTCTATTTCTGTGCCGAACCGTTGTTTCTTGTTCGAGATCGGTGCGTTTGAATTCAAATACACGAAATAGACGCAGAAACACCGAATCGGCATGCCGGATCGCGATGCGATCGAGTTTATTTCAGATTTCATGATTCCTCGTTTCATGAGTCTATTTCTGTACCGAATCGTTATTTCTTGTGCAAGAGCGGTGCGTTTGAATGCAAATACACGACATAGACGCAGAAACACCGAACCGGCAAGACGAATCGCGATGCGATCGAGTTTATTTCAGATTTCATGATTCCTCGTTTCACGAGTCTATTTCTGTACCGAATCGTTATTTCTTGTGCGAGATCGGTGCATATGAATGCAAATATACGACATACCGAATCGGCAAGCCGAAACGCGATGCAATCGAGTTTAGTTCCGATTCGATGATTCCTCGTCTCACGAGTGTATTTCTGTACCGAATCGTTGTTTCATGTGCGAGATCGATGCATTTGAATGCAAATACACGAAATACCGAATCGGCAAGCCGAAACGCGATGCAATTGAGTTTATTTCAGATTCGATGATTCCTCGTTTCAGGAGTCTATTTCTGTACCGAATCCTTGTTTCTTGTGCGAGATCGGTGCATTTGAATGCAAATACACGACATACCGAATCGGCAAGCCGAAACGCGATGCAATCGAGTTTATTTCAGATTCGATGATTCCTCGTTTCACGAGTGTATTTCTGTACCGAATCGTTGTTTCATGTGCGAGATCGATGCATTTGAATGCAAATACACGAAATACCGAATCAGCAAGCCGAAACGCGATGCAATTGAGTTTACTTCAGATTCGATGATTCCTCGTTTCACGAGTCTATTTCTGTACCGAATCCTTGTTTCTTGTGCGAGATCGGTGCACTCGAATGCAAATATACGACATACCGAATCGGCAAGCCGAAACGCGATGCAATCGAGTTTATTTAGGATTCGATGATTACTCGTTTCACGAGTCTATTTCTGTGCCGAATCGTTGTTTCTTGTGCGAGATCGGTGCACTCGAATGCAAATACACGAAATAACGATTCGGCAAGCCGAAACGCGATGCAATCGAGTTTATTTCAGATTCGATGATTCCTCGTTTCACGAGTCTATTTCTGTACCGAATCCTTGTTTCTTGTGCGAGATCGGTGCATTTGAATGCAAATTCACGACATACCGAATCGGCAAGCCGAAACGCGATGCAATCGAGTTTATTTCGGATTCGATGATTACTCGTTTCACGAGTCTATTTCTGTGCCGAATCGTTGTTTCTTGTGCGAGATCGGTGCACTCGAATGCAAATACACGAAATAACGATTCGGCAAGCCGAAACGCGATGCAATCGAGTTTATTTCAGATTCGATGATTCCTCGTTTCACGAGTCTATTGCTGTGCCGAACCGTTGTTTCTTGTTCGAGATCGGTGCGTTTGAATTCAAATACACGAAATAGACGCAGAAACACCGAATCGGCATGCCGAATCGCGATACGATCGAGTTTATTTCAGATTTCATGATTCCTCGTTTCATGAGTCTATTTCTGTACCGAATCGTTATTTCTTGTGCGAGATCGGTGCATTTGAAAGCAAATATACGACATACCGAATCGGCAAGCCGAAACGCGATGCAATCGAGTTTATTTCAGATTCGATGATTCCTCGTCTCACGAGTGTATTTCTGTACCGAATCCTTGTTTCTTGTGCGAGATCGGTGCATTTGAATGCAAATACACGACATACCGAATCGGCAAGCCGAAACGCGATGCAATCGAGTTTATTTCAGATTCGATGATTCCTCGTTTCACGAGTGTATTTCTGTACCGAATCGTTGTTTCATGTGCGAGATCGATGCATTTGAATGCAAATACACGACATACCGAATCGGCAAGCCGAAACGCGATGCAATCGAGTTTATTTCGGATTCGATGATTTCTCGTTTCACGAGTCTATTTCTGTGCCGAACCGTTGTTTCTTGTTCGAGATCGGTGCGTTTGAATTCAAATACACGAAATAGACGCAGAAACACCGAATCGGCATGCCGGATCGCGATGCGATCGAGTTTATTTCAGATTTCATGATTCCTCGTTTCATGAGTCTATTTCTGTACCGAATCGTTATTTCTTGTGCAAGAGCGGTGCGTTTGAATGCAAATACACGACATAGACGCAGAAACACCGAACCGGCAAGACGAATCGCGATGCGATCGAGTTTATTTCAGATTTCATGATTCCTCGTTTCACGAGTCTATTTCTGTACCGAATCGTTATTTCTTGTGCGAGATCGGTGCATATGAATGCAAATATACGACATACCGAATCGGCAAGCCGAAACGCGATGCAATCGAGTTTAGTTCCGATTCGATGATTCCTCGTCTCACGAGTGTATTTCTGTACCGAATCGTTGTTTCATGTGCGAGATCGATGCATTTGAATGCAAATACACGAAATACCGAATCGGCAAGCCGAAACGCGATGCAATTGAGTTTATTTCAGATTCGATGATTCCTCGTTTCAGGAGTCTATTTCTGTACCGAATCCTTGTTTCTTGTGCGAGATCGGTGCATTTGAATGCAAATACACGACATACCGAATCGGCAAGCCGAAACGCGATGCAATCGAGTTTATTTCAGATTCGATGATTCCTCGTTTCACGAGTGTATTTCTGTACCGAATCGTTGTTTCATGTGCGAGATCGATGCATTTGAATGCAAATACACGAAATACCGAATCAGCAAGCCGAAACGCGATGCAATTGAGTTTACTTCAGATTCGATGATTCCTCGTTTCACGAGTCTATTTCTGTACCGAATCCTTGTTTCTTGTGCGAGATCGGTGCACTCGAATGCAAATATACGACATACCGAATCGGCAAGCCGAAACGCGATGCAATCGAGTTTATTTAGGATTCGATGATTACTCGTTTCACGAGTCTATTTCTGTGCCGAATCGTTGTTTCTTGTGCGAGATCGGTGCACTCGAATGCAAATACACGAAATAACGATTCGGCAAGCCGAAACGCGATGCAATCGAGTTTATTTCAGATTCGATGATTCCTCGTTTCACGAGTCTATTTCTGTACCGAATCCTTGTTTCTTGTGCGAGATCGGTGCATTTGAATGCAAATACACGACATACCGAATCGGCAAGCCGAAACGCGATGCAATCGAGTTTATTTCGGATTCGATGATTACTCGTTTCACGAGTCTATTTCTGTGCCGAATCGTTGTTTCTTGTGCGAGATCGGTGCACTCGAATGCAAATACACGAAATAACGATTCGGCAAGCCGAAACGCGATGCAATCGAGTTTATTTCAGATTCGATGATTCCTCGTTTCACGAGTCTATTGCTGTGCCGAACCGTTGTTTCTTGTTCGAGATCGGTGCGTTTGAATTCAAATACACGAAATAGACGCAGAAACACCGAATCGGCATGCCGGATCGCGATGCGATCGAGTTTATTTCAGATTTCATGATTCCTCGTTTCATGAGTCTATTTCGGTACCGAATCGTTATTTCTTGTGCAAGAGCGGTGCGTTTGAATGCAAATACACGACATAGACGCAGAAACACCGAACCGGCAAGACAAATCGCGATGCGATCGAGTTTATTTCAGATTTCATGATTCCTCGTTTCACGAGTCTATTTCTGTACCGAATCCTTGTTTCTTGTGCGAGATCGGTGCATTTGAATGCAAATACACGACATACCGAATCGGCAAGCCGAAACGCGATGCAATCGAGTTTATTTCGGATTCGATGATTACTCGTTTCACGAGTCTATTTCTGTGCCGAATCGTTGTTTCTTGTGCGAGATCGGTGCACTCGAATGCAAATACACGAAATAACGTTTCGGCAAGCCGAAACGCGATGCAATCGAGTTTATTTCAGATTCGATGATTCCTCGTTTCACGAGTCTATTTCTGTTCCGAATCGTTGTATCTTGTGCGAGATCGGTGCGTTTGAATTCAAATACACGAAATAGACGCAGAAACACCGAATCGGCAAGCCGAATCGCGATGCGATCGAGTTTATTTCAGATTTCATGATTAATCGTTTCATGAGTCTATTTCTGTACCGAATCGTTATTTCTTGTGCGAGATCGGTGCATTTGAATGCAAATTCACGACATACCGAATCGGCAAGCCGAAACGCGATGCAATCGAGTTTATTTCAGATTCGATGATTCCTCGTATCACGAGTGTATTTCTGTACCGAATCGTTGTTTCATGTGCGAGATCGATGCATTTGAATGCAAATACACGAAATACCGCATCGGCAAGCCGAAACGCGATGCAATTGAGTTTACTTCAGATTCGATGATTCCTCGTTTCACGAGTCTATTTCTGTACCGAATCCTTGTTTCTTGTGCGAGATCGGTGCACTCGAATGCAAATATACGACATACCGAATCGGCAAGCCGAAACGCGATGCAATCGAGTTTATTTCGGATTCGATGATTACTCGTTTCACGAGTCTATTTCTGTGCCGAATCGTTGTTTCTTGTGCGAGATCGGTGCACTCGAATGCAAATACACGAAATAACGATTCGGCAAGCCGAAACGCGATGCAATCGAGTTTATTTCAGATTCGATGATTCCTCGTTTCACGAGTCTATTTCTGTACCGAATCCTTGTTTCTTGTGCGAGATCGGTGCATTTGAATGCAAATTCACGACATACCGAATCGGCAAGCCGAAACGCGATGCAATCGAGTTTATTTCAGATTCGATGATTCCTCGTTTCACGAGTCTATTGCTGTGCCGAACCGTTGTTTCTTGTTCGAGATCGGTGCGTTTGAATTCAAATACACGAAATAGACGCAGAAACACCGAATCGGCATGCCGGATCGCGATGCGATCGAGTTTATTTCAGATTTCATGATTCCTCGTTTCATGAGTCTATTTCGGTACCGAATCGTTATTTCTTGTGCAAGAGCGGTGCGTTTGAATGCAAATACACGACATAGACGCAGAAACACCGAACCGGCAAGACAAATCGCGATGCGATCGAGTTTATTTCAGATTTCATGATTCCTCGTTTCACGAGTCTATTTCTGTACCGAATCGTTATTTCTTGTGCGAGATCGGTGCATATGAATGCAAATATACGACATACCGAATCGGCAAGCCGAAACGCGATGCAATCGAGTTTATTTCGGATTCGATGATTCCTCGTTTCACGAGTCTATTGCTGTACCGAATCGTTGTTTCATGTGCGAGATCGATGCATTTGAATGCAAATACACGAAATACCGAATCGGCAAGCCGAAACGCGATGCAATCGAGTTTATTTCAGATTCGATGATTCCTCGTTTCACGAGTCTATTTCTGTACCGAATCCTTGTTTCTTGTGCGAGATCGGTGCATTTGAATGCAAATACACGACATACCGAATCGGCAAGCCGAAACGCGATGCAATCGAGTTTATTTCGGATTCGATGATTACTCGTTTCACGAGTCTATTTCTGTGCCGAATCGTTGTTTCTTGTGCGAGATCGGTGCACTCGAATGCAAATACACGAAATAACGTTTCGGCAAGCCGAAACGCGATGCAATCGAGTTTATTTCAGATTCGATGATTCCTCGTTTCACGAGTCTATTTCTGTGCCGAATCGTTGTATCTTGTGCGAGATCGGTGCGTTTGAATTCAAATACACGAAATAGACGCAGAAACACCGAATCGGCAAGCCGAATCGCGATGCGATCGAGTTTATTTCAGATTTCATGATTAATCGTTTCATGAGTCTATTTCTGTACCGAATCGTTATTTCTTGTGCGAGATCGGTGCATTTGAATGCAAATTCACGACATACCGAATCGGCAAGCCGAAACGCGATGCAATCGAGTGTATTTCAGATTCGATGATTCCTCGTATCACGAGTGTATTTCTGTACCGAATCGTTGTTTCATGTGCGAGATCGATGCATTTGAATGCAAATACACGAAATACCGCATCGGCAAGCCGAAACGCGATGCAATTGAGTTTACTTCAGATTCGATGATTCCTCGTTTCACGAGTCTATTTCTGTACCGAATCCTTGTTTCTTGTGCGAGATCGGTGCACTCGAATGCAAATATACGACATACCGAATCGGCAAGCCGAAACGCGATGCAATCGAGTTTATTTCGGATTCGATGATTACTCGTTTCACGAGTCTATTTCTGTGCCGAATCGTTGTTTCTTGTGCGAGATCGGTGCACTCGAATGCAAATACACGAAATAACGATTCGGCAAGCCGAAACGCGATACAATCGAGTTTATTTCAGATTCGATGATTCCTCGTTTACGAGTCTATTGCTGTGCCGAACCGTTGTTTCTTGTTCGAGATCGGTGCGTTTGAATTCAAATACACGAAATAGACGCAGAAACACCGAATCGGCATGCCGAATCGCGATGCGATCGAGTTTATTTCAGATTTCATGATTCCTCGTTTCATGAGTCTATTTCTGTACCGAATCGTTATTTCTTTTGCGAGATCGGTGCATATGAATGCAAATATACGACATACCGAATCGGCAAGCCGAAACGCGATGCAATCGAGTTTAGTTCCGATTCGATGATTCCTCGCTTCACGAGTCTATTTCTGTGCCGGATCGTTGTTTCTTGTGCGAGATCGGTGCGTTTGAATGCAAAGACACGACATACCGAATCGGCAAGCCGAAACGCGATGCAATCGAGTTTACTTCAGATTCGATGATTCCTCGTTCCACGGGTATATTACTGTACCGAATCGTTGTTTCTTGTGCGAGATCGGTACATTTGAATGCAAATACACGACATAACGAATCGGCAAGCCGAAACGCGATGCAATCGAGTTTATTTCGGATTCGATGATTTCTCGTTTCACGAGTCTATTTCTGTGCCGAACCGTTGTTTCTTGTTCGAGATCGGTGCGTTTGAATTCAAATACACGAAATAGACGCAGAAACACCGAATCGGCATGCCGGATCGCGATGCGATCGAGTTTATTTCAGATTTCATGATTCCTCGTTTCATGAGTCTATTTCTGTACCGAATCGTTATTTCTTGTGCAAGAGCGGTGCGTTTGAATGCAAATACACGACATAGACGCAGAAACACCGAACCGGCAAGACGAATCGCGATGCGATCGAGTTTATTTCAGATTTCATGATTCCTCGTTTCACGAGTCTATTTCTGTACCGAATCGTTATTTCTTGTGCGAGATCGGTGCATATGAATGCAAATATACGACATACCGAATCGGCAAGCCGAAACGCGATGCAATCGAGTTTATTTCGGATTCGATGATTCCTCGTTTCACGAGTCTATTGCTGTACCGAATCGTTGTTTCATGTGCGAGATCGATGCATTTGAATGCAAATACACGAAATACCGAATCGGCAAGCCGAAACGCGATGCAATTGAGTTTATTTCAGATTCGATGATTCCTCGTTTCACGAGTCTACTTCTGTACCGAATCCTTGTTTCTCGTGCGAGATCGGTGCATTTGAATGCAAATACACGACATACCGAATCGGCAAGCCGAAACGCGATGCAATCGAGTTTATTTCAGATTCGATGATTCCTCGTCTCACGAGTGTATTTCTGTACCGAATCGTTGTTTCATGTGCGAGATCGGTGCATATGAATGCAAATATACGACATACCGAATCGGCAAGCCGAAACGCGAAGCAATCGAGTTTAGTTCCGATTCGATGATTCCTCGCTTCACGAGTCTATTTCTGTGCCGGAACGTTGTTTCTTGTGCGAGATCGGTGCATTTGAATGCAAATACACGACATAACGAATCGGCAAGCCGAAACGCGATGCAATCGAGTTTATTTCGGATTCGATGATTTCTCGTTTCACGAGTCTATTTCTGTGCCGAATCGTTGTTTCTTGTGCGAGATCGGTGCACTCGAATGCAAATACACGAAATAACGATTCGGCAAGCCGAAACGCGATGCAATCGGTTTATTTCAGATTCGATGATTCCTCGTTTCACGAGTCTATTGCTGTGCCGAACCGTTGTTTCTTGTTCGAGATCGGTGAGTTTGAATTCAAATACACGAAATAGACGCAGAAACACCGAATCGGCATGCCGAATCGCGATACGATCGAGTTTATTTCAGATTTCATGATTCCTCGTTTCACGAGTCTATTTCTGTACCGAATCGTTATTTCTTGTGCGAGATCGGTGCATATGAATGCAAATATACGACATACCGAATCGGCAAGCCGAAACGCGATGCAATCGAGTTTATTTCAGATTCGATGATTCCTCGTCTCACGAGTGTATTTCTGTACCGAATCCTTGTTTCTTGTGCGAGATCGGTGCATTTGAATGCAAATACACGAAATACCGAATCGGCAAGCCGAAACGCGATGCAATTGAGTTTATTTCAGATTCGATGATTCCTCGTTTCACGAGTCTACTTCTGTACCGAATCCTTGTTTCTCGTGCGAGATCGGTGCATTTGAATGCAAATACACGACATACCGAATCGGCAAGCCGAAACGCGATGCAATCGAGTTTATTTCAGATTCGATGATTCCTCGTCTCACGAGTGTATTTCTGTACCGAATCGTTGTTTCATGTGCGAGATCGATGCATTTGAATGCAAATACACGAAATACCGAATCGGCAAGCCGAAACGCGATGCAATTGAGTTTACTTCAGATTCGATGATTCCTCGTTTCACGAGTCTATTTCTGTACCGAATCGTTATTTCTTGTGCGAGATCGGTGCATTTGAATGCAAATATACGACATACCGAATCGGCAAGCCGAAACGCGATGCAATCGAGTTTATTTCAGATTCGATGATTCCTCGTCTCACGAGTCTATTGCTGTGCCGAACCGTTGATTCTTGTGCGAGATCGGTGCACTCGAATGCAAATACACGAAATAACGATTCGGCAAGCCGAAACGCGATACAATCGAGTTTATTTCAGATTCGATGATTCCTCGTTTCACGAGTCTATTGCTGTGCCGAACCGTTGTTTCTTGTTCGAGATCGGTGCGTTTGAATTCAAATACACGAAATAGACGCAGAAACACCGAATCGCCATGCCGAATCGCGATGCGATCGAGTTTATTTCAGATTTCATGATTCCTCGTTTCATGAGTCTATTTCTGTACCGAATCGTTATTTCTTGTGCAAGAGCGGTGCGTTTGAATGCAAATACACGAAATAAACGCAGAAAGACCGAAGCGGCAAGACGAATCGCGATGCGATCGAGTTTATTTCAGATTTCATGATTCCTCGTTTCCCGAGTCTATTTCTGTACCGAATCGTTATTTCTTGTGCGAGATCGGTGCATATGAATGCAAATATACGACATACCGAATCGGCAAGCCGAAACGCGAAGCAATCGAGTTTAGTTCCGATTCGATGATTCCTCGCTTCACGAGTCTATTTCTGTGCCGGAACGTTGTTTCTTGTGCGAGATCGGTGCATTTGAATGCAAATACACGACATAACGAATCGGCAAGCCGAAACGCGATGCAATCGAGTTTATTTCGGATTCGATGATTTCTCGTTTCACGAGTCTATTTCTGTGCCGAATCGTTGTTTCTTGTGCGAGATCGGTGCACTCGAATGCAAATACACGAAATAACGATTCGGCAAGCCGAAACGCGATGCAATCGGTTTATTTCAGATTCGATGATTCCTCGTTTCACGAGTCTATTGCTGTGCCGAACCGTTGTTTCTTGTTCGAGATCGGTGAGTTTGAATTCAAACACACGAAATAGACGCAGAAACACCGAATCGGCATGCCGAATCGCGAT
>CAXAAD010000148.1:0-20160 GCA_963966675.1 Lasioglossum calceatum | reverse complement strand
ATCGGGCCTTAATTTATACGGGCTGTTTGTCTCCCGACCAAGTTGGTTAATCGAGGTCCTACTGTATTATAATACATATACATTAATATAATATTATATATAATAATATATTAATATTAATATATATAAAAATGAATATATAAATATACAAATAAATTATATAATATATAATAATATATTAATATTAATGTATATAAATATACAAATAAATTATATAATATATGAATATTAATGTACAGGGTATTTCACCTTACTTGACCACCTTGAATATCTTTGTTCTTTTTAAAGATACGTCCAATGTCTGCAGGACAAAGTTGAATAGTAAAATGAGGCTCACACGATACCAAAAAGATTTTTGTTTTTATGTAATTTTTTTTAGAGATATGAAGGTCACCTTCATTTTTTTAAATGGAATGAGGTATTTTTTAATACATCAATCGATGCAGCTGGACATGCGTTATAAAAAAGTACTAACCTATGCATGTCGAAAAGTTAGTGGTTCAGGAGATATTTCAATTTAAATAACTCTAAAATACCATTGCGGTCGTACGAAGACAGTAATGCTGTTTTCGTTAAGGGCCCAAATAAAAAAGGTTTAAAAAATGCCTTTTTCATTTTAGCATGTAACCTTGTAAATTATAATTTTTGGAAAATCTCTTTCGCATATCACTTCGTAAACCAATGCTTCTAATTGATTATAAAAAATCAGGGCGTTTGGTGCAATTCTAAAGAAGTTATTCCGTTTTCAAGAGCGCCCGAATACTTTCGTGGCTCGAGATTTCCATACATTTCGGGCACATTAATTTGATCGCGCGGCTCCGCGGCGTGTTCTAGTCATTCTCTAATTAAGACGGGCATTAAACGGGCCTTAAATGGAACCTTCGATGACATTGATGCGGAAAGTTGCTTATACAGATTCGTGGCTTTTGTCCCGCAGGAACAGAAGCCAGTGCCAGGATATAAACGAGTGCTTGAGCCGTAACGGGGACTGCAACGGCGAATGCGTTAACACCGCCGGAAGTTACTACTGTACGTGCAGCGGTGACTTGGTGTTGGCTTCCGACGAGAAAACTTGCGTTTCACCGGAATTGAGATGTCGGGCCATGGAACCACCACTCCACGCTGAAGTGCGTAACAATTTATTACGCGAGATATACTTAAACGCGCCGGCCCCTGTGCCGACCCCGTCAAACACACTCGCGCACGGATTTTAATCGTAACGCGGTTGCGAAGAATTTTAGTAATGGCTCATTCCATTTCAAATCGAGCACTTTCTGATGTCACCATCGTCGATTTCGTTCGAAATTAAATATTCTGCAGTCCATGTGAAATTAATTTTGCCGGTTTAGAATTGGTGGAGAACTAGCAGGCCTTCGAAGTTTGTAATTTTGGCTTCACTTACAAATTTTTATCTCGCGAAGAGTTTCTCCGATTGAGCTACATTTTTCTGTTTCATTCTGAAAGGATTGGAGTATTATAAAATAGTTTTGTCAACCTCGATAACACTGTCCAACATCAAATTTGTTCCCAATATACTGTTGGGTCCTTCTTATAGAGTTTTTTGCGCTGATTCCGAATCTGACCTTAATTTTTTTCACTGGATTCGGGAAAGTCTACAGAATCTTTTGCTGTAAAGAACAATTCAATATCTTTTATAATAACATCATAATATTTGTTTAAAGTTGAAAAATATGTTTTTTTTTTAAAGCATAAAGTGTTAATAGTAATTGATTATGGCGTCACTCGCAGAAATGTAGTTTTATTCGGGATTTTGCGAAGTCCCTTTTTCTCGCCGGAGAAAGGCATGAAAGTTTTTGGTCTCGGGGAAGCATTGTATTTCTGAGACTCATCTTATTCCAGATCAGATGTCCCGGTCATTCTTCTGGGGCAATGGATTATCCTGTTGGAGCCAGATGTCATATACGATGCCGAAGGGGATTCAGGCTGGAAGGACCTCACACGAGATATTGCATGGCTGGCAACCGATGGAACGGCAAGGAACCCGCTTGCATTCAGGAATCGATCGCGATCGATTCTCGTTACCATTCGGGTAAGCTCGTTCTTTAATCTCTTTATCGCTGAAATCTACTAGAATTTTATTCAACCATTCTTTAACGTCACTGCTAAAATTTACTCGGCATTCGAAGCGAAATTTACTATTTTTTTTATTCAATCATTCTCTAACGTTCCTGCAAAAATTTACTCGACATTCCAAGCGAAATTTACTATTTTTATTTATTCAATCATTCTCTAACGTTTCTGCAAAAATTAACTCGGCATTCGAAGCGAAATTTACTATTTTTTTTATTCAACCGTTCTTTAACGTTCCTGCAAAAATTTACTCGACATTCGAAGCGAAATTTACTATTTTTTTTTTATTCAACCGTTCTTTAACGTTCCTGCAAAAAATTTACTCGACATTCGAAGCGAAATTTACTATTTTTTTTTATTCAATCATTCTCTAACGTTGCTGCAAAAATTTACTCTGCATTCGAAGCGAAATTTACTATAATATTTTTTTTATTCAATCATTCTCTAACGTTCCTGCAAAAATACTCGACATTAGAAGCGAAATTTTCTATTGTTATGTATTCAATCATTCTCTAACGTTGCTGCAAAAATTTACTCGGCATTCGAAGCGAAATTTACTATTTTTTGTTACTCAATCATTCTTTAATATTCCTGCAAAAATACTCGACATTCGAAGCGAAATTTTCTATTGTTATGTATTCAACCATTCTTTAACGTTCCTGCAAAAATTTACTCGGCATTCGAAGCGAAATTTACTATTTTTTTTATTCAATCATTCTCTAACGTTGCTGCACAAATTTACTCGACATTCGAAGCGAAATTTTCTATTGTTATGTATTCAATCATTCTCTAACGTTGCTGCAAAAATTTACTCGACATTCGAAGCGAAATTTACTATTTTTATTTATTCATAAAATCGCCTGATTTTATGCTTTCATAAAATCAATGTGTGAATAATTTACAATTCATCAATGTAGTAAATATATTAATATTATAAATATATTAATGTTTTATTGCAAATTCAATAGCAATTCCCAGATTACAATTTTCAAGTGAATTCAACACGGCTTTATATTTTGCAATCCTTCACGTTATCTGATTATTTCTTTTCCCGTACGAAGCAAATACACGAAACAGCAAACTAACTCCCATTTAAAATGAATATGATCCCTCATGAATAGACTGCCGATTTTATGCGTTCACGGCAAAAAGCGAGTAAATGCGGCTTAAAGCAGTAGACAGATTAAAAGAAATCGTAAGTACAGTGAGCCACGAAAGTATTCGAACGCCCTTTAAAACAGAATAACTTTTTTATAATTTTACTGAACTATCTGTTTTTTTATAATCGATTAGAATTATTGGTTTATGAAATGATATGCAAAAGCGATTTTCCAAAAATTATAATTTACAAGGTTACATATGCGAAAATGAAAAAGGCATTTTCTCCAAAAATTTCAAGTCGTATATTCCAATATTAAAAAAGCTATGGTCTTTTCAGTATACGAGTCACTGTATAGTACTAGAATGCTGTACAAAATTTGAAGTCCATTTCCGCGGTGCATAGTGGATATACCTCGCTAGAAAAATAAGATTGTGATTCCAAGAGAGAGTGCAACTAAATTTCAATTTCCCAGTCGGGCACAAATTGTGCAGGAATTGAGCAGTCGGCGAGCAGGTGGTTTTTGCAGCTGATTGGGAAGAGAGATCGGCGCCGCGGGCAATTATTTACCTACGAAAATCCTCTGGCGTATTTAATTAGTCACGCGGCTGCTCTAAACAGCTTTTAATAATAGGAAGTTCCGGCGTGAAGGCCGGTTGCTAACGACGCCGTACGTTAACGCCATGCCTTAACGAGCTTGCAGGGATACGTTTTCGTTTTTTACATTTCATTTCTCGGTCTCCCCCCACTGTCTTCAGCCGTTCGACCTTTTTACCGCCGACAACCTATTTTTCTTCCTTCCCCACAATGCTCGTCCGTTGCTTTAACGAACAAGAAAAAGAATTTTTTCTCTCAATTGCGCTGTTTGCTTACGTTTTATCGAACGCGTAGTTCAATAGTCGGAAATGGCTGGAAACGATGTCATTCACAGAACCAAGTAGAGTTATCGGACAGTCTTGCCGAAACAATCATCATTTTCCATTTGAACACACTCGGAATTAACATTTTAACCCTTTACACTCCTGTGTCGAGCGTGACTCAACATCGGAGAAAGGAAAATATAAATAAAACGGATTTTTATATGTATTTGGTTCTTCTGTGGGAATATACAGGGTGGGCCACTATTAACAGGTCACCGGAATAACTTGCTTGCTTTTGAAGATACGTCAAATGTCTGAAGAACAAAGTTAAATGGTAAAATGGGGCTCATACGATACCAAAGAGATTTTTGTTTTTATGTAATTTGTTTTAGAGATATGAAGGTCACCTTCATTTTTTTAATGGAATGAGATTTTTTTTAATACATCAATAGATGCAGCTGGACATTCATTATAAAAAAGTACTAACCTATGTTTGTTAAAAAGTTAGTAGTTCAGGAGATATTTCAATTTAAATAACTCTAAGACACCATTACTGTCGTACTAACTAAGACGTTAGCGTTTACTTACTAGTGTAACGTCTTAGTACGACAGTAATGGTGTTTCATACCTCTGAAAAACATTACATAAAAACAAAAATCTTTTTGGTATCGTATGAGCCCCATTTTACCATTCAACTTTGTCCTTCAGACATTTGACGTATCTTCGAAAGCAAGCGAGTTATTCAGGTGATCTGTTTATAGTGCTCCACCCTGTATAAGTCCACAAATATAAATTACAAAAAAGTTTGACAGAGCTGTATTTAATATAATTGGTAAACAAAATTGTTTAAAATAAGTAGCATTCAAGAAATTGTCCTTTGAAGTCAATTTCAAATAGAACATTCAAAATAGTAGGGTGTTGTTGGTAAGAAAATTGAAAAATAATTCAGAATGCAAAGGGTTAATCTGACCCTTTCAAAATATTTTTGATAACAAAGATACTAGAGTAGTGTCTTGATCTAAGAAAAACTCTCGGGTCCGTGCTGTTTCTTAGATCGTGTAGTTCTACTACTTTTTGTCAGCAATTGGTGTGCCGAGAGTCGGTGACGTAGAATCGGCTACGGCTAAGAAGGTTGAAAAAATTGTGAGCGATCCTAATTTTTTGGCCAGATACTCTAAACGTACACACAATAAACATCTTTCTCTTTGAAGAAATAATTAGAAAGGAAGAGGCTCGAGTAATATTAATTGTAAAAAAGTAGAAAATGATTAAAATGATGGTTCACTCCCTCCCAGCGACATTTCTGCAGGAATCGCCCGAAAACATTTAATATCTACACACACACAAACAGCTGTACAGTATAGTAAACAATTACATCTGAACTAAGATGGTGTCCGTGTACGGGATGTGCACGGGGGGTGCAGCAGTTGCGTAGAAGCGAAAGGGAACGCCAAAGTAATTGAGCCCTACAGCAATTTAGCGAGTAGTCGATAATTTGATTACAAGCACCGAGACAGTTCCGTGGAACGTGATAATATCAGCGTGATATAAGGATACGTCTCTTCGGGGTTACGTTATGTGCCGTCCCGTATTAATTCGAGTACTATAATTCCGCCGGACGTTCCACGGAAAACCGCATGTTTAATAATAGGCTTTGTTGCTTTAGACATGCCACGACCGTTCGTGAGGTGCCCTCGAGACATGGACGTCGAGCTACCCGCCAGGCAAAACACCATTCGCGTCACATTTCCGCAGCCTAAATCCAACATGAACTGGTGGAGGTATTTATCGAAATACTATTTCCCATTTTTACGGAAGACGTGCGTCAAGTCGTCCCCGAAGTCCATTCCTAAAACAGTAATTTATTTATGTTAGCATATTTTATTTTTATAAATTACTTAATTATTCGAAGTGCAATAAATCTAGCCTAAATCCAATACGGACTGGTGGTGGTATTTATCGAAATACTATTTCCCATTTTTGTGTCTATTTATATTAGAATATTTTATTTTTACAAATTACTTAATTATTCGAAGTGCAATAAATCCAGCCCAAATCCTAAATCCAACATAAACTGGTGGAGGCATTTGTCGAAATATTATTTCCCATTTTAAACGTGTGTCAAGTTATCCCCGAAGTCCGTTCGTAAAACAGTAGTTTGTTTATAATATATTAGCATATTTTATTTTTACAAATTACTTAATTATTCGAAGTGTAATAAATCTAGCCTAAATCCAACATGAACTGGTGGAGGTATTTATCGAAATACTATTTCCCATTTTTGTGTCTATTTATATTAGAATATTTTATTTTAACAAATTACTTAATTATTCGAAGTGTAATAAATCTAGCCTAAATCCAACATGAACTGGTGGAGGTATTTATCGAAATACTATTTCCCATTTTTGTGTCTATTTATATTAGAATATTTTATTTTTACAAATTACTTAATTATTCGAAGTGCAATAAATCCAGCCCAAATCCTAAATCCAACATAAACTGGTGGAGGCATTTGTCGAAATATTATTTCCCATTTTAAACGTGTGTCAAGTCATCCCCGAAGTCCGTTCGTAAAACAGTAGTTTATTTATAATATATTAGCATATTTTACTTTAATAAATTACTTAAATTATTCAAAGTGTAACGAACGCCAACAGGTTCCATTGAATTCGATTTATTTTGGATTATTCACTTCTCGAAAATGTTTGACTGTATTACGGTTAGAGACTGTAACGCGGAAATGTATCATTGATATTTGAGTATACAGTGAAGGGAGCAATACAGAGCTGAAGATACCGCGCAGGGAACACCTGGATCGAACCTTGTTAACAGGTTGACTGCCGCAGGGGTCAACAATGACCGGCGCATGACTTGATAACGGCGCGCCACGGGGGTTATTTGTAGTCGGAAACTACAAAGTCGATTACATCATTTAGACTGTATTCGCAGTGGGTGACTAGTATGGCTTGATAACCGTTCTGGAAACTATTGTTTAGCCCTTGTACAAAGGGCAAAACGTAACTGCGGTGAAAACAAGTAATGGGACTAGACCTTTTGGGGATGAAAAGCCAAGAACAGGAGTGGTTGTATACAATGAATACTACCATGAAATGAAACTTGGTTATTGAACTTGACTCGGATTCGTGAGTACATATTGACCTTGATCCCATCCCTAGATATAGTCCCACACTATCCCCTCCAGACGTCATCTGAGGAGGGGGTGTGCGTAAGTGACATTCCCCCACCGCCCTCAAACAAAAACAGACTTTTTGGGGATATAAACGCATTGTCTTGAAGTACAAGAGGCTTTTTTTAGTTCATTTCATTTAGAACAATCGAAATATCTTTTTTACAATTCGTGTCGAGGTCATACTTTTGAAATTTTAAGATGATCGTTGTTTTGTTTGTTGCATAGATTTTTTACATATATTTTTACACTCTCCATTGTTCCTATTCGAGGTTTTATCTTGATATAGATAAAATCTTTTTGTATCCTCTTTATTCTGATGCTACCACTATCCATTTCTTTATTCGCCACCTTCACAATCGCAAACCAAGCAGACATTTCGATCCTCACTTATCCAATAACCTCCGTCCTTTATCTCCTTTCCCAGTTTGTACATTTTCGCCTGCGTCTTTTTATCTTCCTGCTATGGTCCTTTCAGACACCTCGTAACGTCATTTTTGTCTTCTCATCTCGTAAATATCATTCTAAGATAGACGGGACAAGAATGGAAACAGACTGACTGTAACAGAATTTCTTATGCAAGTTAATAGTCACAGAGAAATTTTCGTTTCCACTTTTATATGTGTATCTTTGTACCAATAAAATCAAAAACTTCTGCAGCTAATACATTTCCACAAAAAGAAAAACCAATACACTTCTGTGGAGATTGCACACCTATCTGTTTCTCGGCTCCCCCGAGTTTGCCCGAATAGCGTTTCACCTCGGAGCGTGACTGATCAAACTCATTCACTGCGTCTAAAGAAGTTCGACGGCTGTGTTCGAGTCTATTTTGTCCGGGAACATCCAAGTTGTCATTTAAGTACTCAATTTGTGGCAATTAAACTAACTGAATTGCTGTTTCATTGAGGATATCGTAAATAAATTTTAAAAAACTATTAAATAGAGCTGTGAACGGTCCTAAGCATTGCCAATTATAATAAATTGTGAAGTATTAGTCGATTTTTGCTGTGCACGAGAATCTTGAACATTGTACAGTAAATTCTCTATAGTCGCAAACAGGGCGTGCACGATAGACGCCAATAAAATATCCCCTCCAACTCAATACACTGATCTCGGCTCGGTATATCGGTGTGAACCACTACTAACGCGACGCGGAGAGTCATCATAACGTTATACCAAAATTCTATACTTCAATATTTTCCATTATTTTTTCATGGGACTTTCACCAACATATTCCTGGCATTTTTCTAATGCAAAATGATACCAAACACGATATAATTTGAACTGAATTTAGTGGTTTAATTGACGATGAGAGTTTCGAACGCAAGGAAGGACAGCGTATATGAAAGAAAGAGACGCCGGCACAGTTCGAAGGCCCGCGCGTGGTCTCGCGTTACACGCGCTGTCCTTCTCTACGTTCGGCTCGGCCTTTAGATCCTTCTCTACGTTCGGCTCGGTCTTTGAAGCTCGAGAAAAGGTAGGACCAAGATCGATAGATGCAAAGAAATCCCCCCAAGGCGTTTGCGGCTATGGAGAATTTACTGTATTTACATAATTCAAATGCTAGATGCTTGTCATTCAAATCCACGAAACCTTTCTTACGTAAACATGTTCGTCTGATAATTAGTTGACATAATGGAGGTCCTACTGTATCCTGTTTCGTGCAACAACCGGTGGAATTTCTTCCAGCCAGAATGCCCATTCGCCCGTGGCCACGACGGTATTCCGTGGATAATGATTTCATCGCCTGCTCGCGCCGAAATTGATTAAGTCGAGGTGAAATGCTGCGCGACGCTAATGCGGCGAAATTAATTTCTTTTCGTGGTGCCCACTCCCGCAATATGTTCCCACAATGGAATGGTTTATCTTCCGTCGCAACCAGTACTGCCAGTAAGGTCTGCCGCTGTGCACAATGAGAATTCCAAACGAGCTTAGGGGGTTCCTACCGAGAAAGCGAGCGCCAGAGAGAGAGAGAAAGCGTATATACGCGTCTTTGCCCCGGTATTTGTGCGCCCGAGTCTATTTATTCGGCCTGTGCGCCGCGCCGCGTCGTTCCTCTGTGCTTTCGTACAGTACGAACCCGAAACGGAAATCGTCTGCGTCACGACGCGTTAGAGATGTCAATCACCGGGGGACTCTAAAGATGGCAGCGCCTCGCATGTTAATGGTTTATCGATCTGCTCACGAATTCTATCTCGAGATCTTCGACAACGTCGACTCGATCTTACCGTGACCGTTAACCCTTTCCACTTGAGAGCCCTTTCAATTTTCTTTTTTTCCCAATACCACCATCGCCTTTTCTCTCTGCACCGCTGTTTTAATTTTAATGTTAAACGTGTACAGGGGTGTGATTGGACAACATACATTTTTCAAGCTAAATGTAAAGACAGAATTTGTCTGCATAAGTGTTTGTCAGATTTTATTGATTCTTAAAAGATAAGCATACAATACTTCAAAAAACTGAAACATATCTCGGACAGCATTCCTGGTTTTTATCAGCCTGTGAACGCACCCCATACACAAAGAGAGGGTTAAGCGTTCTGTTTCATGCGTACTTCAAAAAATTCCTTCATGGATGTTGATTCGAAATAATTTTTTTACGAATTTCTAAGTGTACAAATTAATTCGCCATCATAAGCAATCAGCTACAATTTTATGTTAACCCTTTGATCCCAGTACTAAATTATTTCAAGTGTTTTATTTAAAATGTACTTCGAAAGACAGCTATGCTTCACGAGGTATTACATTGATATTAATAATACTATTTTATTCGCAGTTTGTTTGCATTCATACTTTCCAAGTTTTTCTTCCCGAAAAAAAATTTGTAATTGATTTAGCTCTACAAAATTGTCATCTTCTTCTGTGTAAAGTGCAAATTAATTCGTTGCCATCGTAAGCAATCATCTGTAATTTTATTTTATCCCTCTGCTCTGTGAATGTCTTTTTTATTTTTGTTCCCAACAGCAAATCATTTGAAGCGTTTTATTTAAAATGTACTTCGAAAGAGACAGCTATGCTTCACGAGGTATTACATTGATATTAATAATACTATTTTATTCACAGTTTGTTTGTATTCATACTTTCCAACTTTTTCTTCCCAAAACAAAATTTGTAATTGATTTAGCTCTACAAAATTGTCATCTTCTTCTGCGTAGATACGTAAATAATCTTTTTACGAAATACTGGGTGCACAAATTAATTCGTTGCCATCGCAAGCAATCATTTGTAATTTTATTTTATCCCTCTGCTCTGTGAATGTCTTTTTTATTTTTGTTCCCAACAGCAAATCATTTGAAGCGTTTTATTTAAAATGTACTTCGAAAGAGACAGCTATGCTTCACGAGGTATTACATTGATGAAGGTATTACATTGACTATTTTATTTGCAGTTTGTTTGCATTCAAACTTTCCAACTCATTCTTCCTAAATATGTTTGATCTTCTTCTGTGTAGATACGTAGACGCTTCTCCATCATGGGGCAAACAATTGCAGGCGGATTTGCCAGCTGGCACAACGGTTGTCACCTTCACAGCCTGGTCACCCGTGTCGAACTATACTAGCACGTGTCGGATTGTGATACGGATACGAGGTGAGTGATTAGAATAAGTGATACGATCTCCGATCACGATCCTGCCGATGATAGATACCGATCTTTCATACTCTTTCGCTGAATGCTGCGTTGCTTTGATGCACCTTCTGTTTTCGTTTAATGGCGGTGGGGAAAATGCATTTTCCTAAATATTTACAAAAACCCCACCGCCCAAGGGTTTAGCACTCCACTCCCTCACCTTTCGAGCCGGGGATAGAACTGTAAAGGGTACTTTGATGCACCTGCGGTAAATCTAAAAAGTATTTCAACACTAAATACTAGGGATGGGATCAAGTTCAATATGTACTCACGAATCCGAGTCAAGTTCAATAAACAAGTTTCATTTCATTGGTTTCGATTACTACTCAAAATCAATAAAAGTATCTGCAACAAAACCTATTTTTTAAATTTTCAATATAGGCCCACATGAAAAAGTTGACAATGCAACTTTTAGTATTTTTTCAACAAATCGGATCAATTGCAGTTTTTGATAAAATTTCTTCTCACATCCTGTAGTAAACTAATAGATCTGGCTTCCCAAAAAGGTTCAAATCGTAATAGTACAATATTAAAATAGTTGTCGTCTTTTTTAGAGCGTACTTAAACTTATGGCCGCCACTGTACATAACTTCAATTACAATGGAGTATTACTTGCTCGGTGCTATCCGCGAAGAACTATACGTTCTGAAAATGCAACTACGTTTAGAAATCTGTTGACTGGCGAATAGTGGCACGGGTCTCAGTGCGGAATCGGTGTACTGGGAAATTTTGAAATTGCCGTTTACCAGTGTAATGCAATAGTAAGATACCACGTGCACCGCAATTTAAACTCCATTTCACGTATGAGCAATCGGCAAATAACATTGTCGTTTCGATTCGAATCTGCGGATTCTTTGCGTCACGTAAAACTCGCATTAAACGAATCGATTCCAATTCTGCGTTATTACCGTTATATCTGTAATATTAAATGGTAATATCGACACGCGTTTCAGTGTAATATTACACTTTGCATTCCGGGCTTTCGTGCGCGGAGTATGTTATTTTTCGATTGTAGGAATTTATATCGTGTTCGTATATCTACCCGAGTTGGGAAAAATGTAATTTCATTACGTAAGGATCAATGACGCCGATTGGAACGTAACTGTTAATTTGTTTAACGATTGTTCTACTGGCACTTCTACTTTAATCAGAGACTCATAGAGTAATCAGTAGACAGCGGATTATTATGCAAAATAATAATTTTCTAAAAAACTGGTGTTGCTACAAAAACTGGAAGAAAACAGAAGTATGAGCTCCATTTTACCATTCAACTTCGTCCTTCAGACATTTGGCGTATCTTTAAAAACAACAAAGATATTCAAGGTGGTCAAGTTAGGTGAAACACCCTGTATAAAAAAAGCTACAAGCAAAATGTCGCTTTAAATGACCTCAGGAACCTCCCATTTCCGGTAGTTTCGGGACACCCTGTAGAGTTGAAATTTTACAGATCATCTTTTTCCCTGATGCCCTATCGAATGACCCAACTTTCCATTCGATTCTGAATTTTTTGGGAGTGTCGATAAGGGACAGGAAAATTGGGCGTGGAATTTAAATCAACTTGCACAGTCTACGTCGATCGCCGAAGACAATTAAAGTCCGCGCACGCTGATTTGCAACTAGACAAATCACCGAATCGTGTCGCAACATCGCGGCTCTTGAAAAATCACGAGGCGAACGGGGAGCGTCGATAATTCTCATCGATAAATCAGAAATCTCTTTAACAAAGGCGTCGGGGATTTTATTCGTCAACGACTTTCGATATTCGAGCGACAAATGTGTTACGATGGAAATTCACGAGCGGTGCACGTCGCGCAATTGAATCAGCGTTAAAAAAAATATCCGGGGTTCCCTAAGACAATTGGTGGGACGAATCAATACCATCGACTACCGCTTGGTGAAGTCTCGAAGAGAGGCGCTATCCGGCCAATGGGAAAATAAAATGTACAGGGTGGGGAATGGGGGATCGATGAAATAATGTTCCTATGGCGCGCGAAACTTTTTTCTATCGTTAGTTCGATAGCGTTGCTCGCTGAGTCGGGGGTGAAATAGAGTTAGGGGGTAAAGTGCCGTGTATTTATGTGACACCGGCATGCCAGCGAAAACCGTGGCGGTTCTCCCGAGAACACTTTCCAACACAATGTTGCGATTGCACATGCCTGTGGGAACCGATAGCTAGTGGCACGATCACGCGCGAATTCGATGCGCTGCACAGTGATCCGGGCGCGACCGATCTAGCAGTTGATGTGGTAAAAAAATGGCTCTCGTATAGGTATTTGCTTTATACAATTACAAAAATGTCGGTATTAACGAGATTTAATAAAAATTGTGGTTGCTCTTTTCTTTAGCGGGCTCCAAATTTTTGCCTTTCTTCTATAAATTATTATGTATATAAGTTCTTATTTAATATTGTGGCTGAAGGTGCATACATAAACTGGAATATGTTTCTCTGTAAACAAAGATTAAAAATTTTATTGACTATTTTACAACAATTATTTAGATTATTTACACTCCTACCTGTAAACAAAGAAACGACGATTACAGTTTATAATTATCACCTCTCTATTTATCCTATATAATCAATTTCTCTATATTTTGCACATGTGGTCTATTACGTAATGTTTATTATCAATATCGATGTATTTCTTCAATTGTTTCAATACTCGTATTTCACGCCATATAACGGTAGTTGATTAAACGGCGCACGGAGCATGAGAGGCGCGGCAAAATTCAAATTAACGAAAGTATACTTTCGTTACATGTATTTAGTATGTAATCCAATAGATTTGTACCCAGGGAACCCGCAGATCGAAGTTTCGTTCCTGTAGGATCAATGGTTTAGAAGTTATGGTCTCGTAAAGTTGAGCAATTTGCTGTGTTTTTGACAGGTAAGCGCGCCGCCATATTGGTTTGTAGTGACGATCACGCGTCGCTTACCACGCAGAGCCGCTAGATTTAAACTTCCAAATAGTGCTAAAATCTGAATGAACTGCTAAATCGGCCACCTGGACCGCTGTGTGTCGGTCTAATATTTTCCCTATACGTATGGTATGTCCCGAAATCGATTGCTATACTTAAACATCAGTTCCTTGTGGCCTTGAAAGTGATATTTGAGGATTGTTTAACAGCACTCGTTACTCTTTCCTTAAAAAAGCTTACGAAGAAGTTCGTAAGTTGTTGTACCTTATAGAATTAATTCTATGGGATCCGAGGGTACACGGTAAAACTTTTTAATAATAGCAATTAATGAACATTCATAAGCTGTCCTTTGTTACACACAAGGAAAGTAATTAACAAATACTGAAGACACGGTAGAAGCGTATAAAAGAAAGGAAGTAAAGGAAGTAGGTACTTTTTTAAGGGAGCACAGTAGAATTAAAAAATATATGAATGGATGTAAATGCAAAGTGGAACAGAAAGATAAAATGGAGTTCCATTATAAATTTAATAAAGAGAAAATGCACAAATAGTTAAAAGTGAGAAAAGTGGGGTCGCTCTAAAAATGAACACAAACGAAATATTTATAGAAAGGCATTACGAGATTATATTTAAATTAAAATCAGTGACAATATTTAATATTAAATGAGATATTTATAATTAAATAATAAGACATCTTACATGTGATAACTGTGTTTGACGTCACGGATTGGTTCAATGACGCTCTCAAAGTATAACTTATACTTATTCGGTTCGGTAAATTCACGTCAAGCAGCAATCTGCAGAAGAATGATTGTCAACTGAAGAAAAAATGTTAAATGGACACTTAAGACTGAAATAGAAGAAAGTGAGCGATCTAGTATGCAAATTAGCCGGGCATGCGTGCAAATGACGATAAGCATGTACCTGGTTGACGTGTCTGTTTATTATGTACCCGGTATTTTTACTTATCCGAATGTTTGTGAGATAGTTAAGTGTTTTGAAATGTCCTGCGTCACCCTACAATTTCAAAGAAACCAATGACCGTTTACTGCTAAAACGAACACTGCATAATTGACAGTCACATCAATCAAGCATTTCAAAATAGATAAGTGCTGAATTTACAAATTCTAAGGACATCTACAAGTTAATTTTATCAAGCCGCTTGAAGCTGCAGGTTTAACAAAATTACTTATTGATTGTGAATGCATTATCCAATTTAAAATATACATACCTATAAGATTATTTACGTATATGTTTCTAACCACGTAAACTCCGGTCCATCTGTCCAAATAAAATATATTTGGTCTCGATGTAAATAAATATATAATAAAATGTGTGTGTGCGAGTGCGAAGTACGGAAACGGGAACTGTACGATCTAAGAAAAACGAACACCGATGATTTTTCTTCGCTCGTACACCTTCACTGTATATTTTAAACGTGTCAAATATTTATGAATAATTCGAATACGTGACCCAGCAACGTCACACAGTCGGAATATACGATTCTAATATAAATATTCCTGTTTTAACCATAATAATTTCTGCATAATCGCAGTCTCAAGTGAGCCAATTACTTTCGTAGCCGATCGGCCCATACATTCGCTGTAGAACATCAATGGGCTACAATAGAATGAAGCACAATGGACACAGCGAAGCTCTCAAAGGCAGTGGTGTTTTGTAGGTCAGTAATGTTTTGACAGTGCAGTACGCATTCCAGAACTAGTTGGAACAATACCGTGTAAAGTAGAAGAGAATGAATGGTTGCTCGGCGAGCTCGAATGGAAACGTTGTTTAGCGGTATTATTTGATCTCGGTTATGCGTGATTTACGATCGCGGTGTTTAACCGCGAGATAATAGCTCCGTAGCCCGGGAGGCATTTCTGCGGAAAGAATCGCGAGCGTGCACAGTCACATATCATCGCGGGAACAGGGCCTTCTCACGTGGCCCTTTTGTTTTTGCATTTTTCCCCGGTGACCGGCGCAACAGAACGTACGAGCCGCGATTGTTCGGTGTATAACGTCTCTATTATTAATGTCAGCTTTCTGGTATTTGCCCCGAGTACCCGGCAACTCTTGACTCCGCTGCGAACAGCCCGTAAAGTCGAGATTTTATCGATTTATCCGTTTCTTTCGACCGCGACAACATCGACAGTGTACAGGGTGTCCCAAAGCTCCTTCAAGTCCGGGAAATGGGAGGTTCCTTGGGTCATTTGAAGCGACGTTTTCCTTTGCAAAAATGGCCGCAGCGGCTTTGTTTAGGAGTTATTAGCGAAAAACACAGTCTAATCTCACCAATCAGAGCGCGACCTAGTCGCGAACAGTGTTACAGTAAATTCTCTGTAATCGCAAACTGGGAATGTACGATAAACGCCAATGAAATATCCCCTCCAACTCAATACACTGATCTCGGCTCGGTATATCGGTGTGAACCACTACTAACGCGACGCGGAGAGTCGCAGTCGTCGGCACAGCTCGAAGGCCCGCGCGTAGTCTCGCGTTACACGCGCTGTCCTTCTCTACGTTCGGCTCGGCCTTTGAAGCTCGAAAAAAGTAGGCCCAAGATCTATAAATGCAAACAAGTGCCGTCGCATCGACGGTTGCCGTGATGTCTGTTTACACGCGCTGTCCTTCTCTACGTTCGGCTCGGCCTTTGGTTCCTTCTCTACGTTCGGCACGGCCTTTGAAGCTCGAAAAAGGTAGGACCAAGATCGATAAATGCAAACAAATCCCCCCGAGGCATTTGCGATTATAGAGAATTTACTGTACCATATTTTTCTCTCGCTAGGCCCCTTACCCTTCCGCCTCTCGCCTCGCCACGCACCGTATCTCGTCTTTGCACTCTTCCCACTAACGCTGACGCAGTGCTTCGATTCGGGGCACTATTTTTCGCGCATGCGCGGCGATTTTAGCCTCAGACGGCCTCAGTAGCGTACAAAATCGGGCACCTTGAGCAGCCCGTAAAATTTTAAAAACGTATTAGTAATATACATACGAAATATTGAAATTGAATATAATTCAAACTTATTCTTTATTTTGAGGATGGGAAAGGAAAGGAGTGCTAAAATAACTAAGCATAATACATAATAAAACAACAAAATATTTTATTTGACGAGTATTACTCCTCTTTGCAGCTCTTTCTCCACTATTAACTGCCATTGTATAATGAAACATTGATAATAACTTACCTCTCGTTCCGCGTCACGTCTCTCGTCTATCATTATTACTCGTCCCGACAATAACACCGGTACACTCCCGCCAATATAATTGCCACAGGGCACTGGCCGCTCTGCTACCTCATTATAGATACGTTACTGTTTTGGCCGCGCATGCGCGAAAAATAGTGCCCCGAATCGAAGCACTGCGCTGACGTACGGTCGCGTGAGCCTCCCACTCTTCCCACTAGTTGCTGACGCGACCGTACACCAGCGTGTCGCCACTGTCGCCGGCGTTAGTGGGAAGAGTGCAAAGACGAGGTACGGTGCACGGCTCGGCGAGAGGCGGAAGGGTAAGGGGCCTGGCGAGAGAAAAATATGGTAACACTGGTCGCGACTCGCGAGCTGGCTCTGTCGGCCCGGCGCGCCAACTGTCTTTTGGCCGATTGTGCCAAGTCGCGCTCTCATTGGTCCGTGTTTTTCGTTAATAACTCCTAAACAAAGCCGCGGCGATAATTTTTGCAAAGGAAAATGTCGCTTCGAATGACCTAAGGAACCTCCCATTTCCCGGACTTGAAGGAGTTTTAGGACACCCTGTAGTAGCGATCCGACCGCGTTGCAATCGTTCGCTATAGGAACGCGTAACGCTTTACGGTCCGGCGAAACGAGCATTCGAGGAAACAGATCGAACCCATAATCTACAGACAACCCCATACACTGCTTATGTAACACGGTTTCGCTCTAACATGGTTGGAGAATTCGCGGAGATCCCTTGTAACACGCCACGAGATACGAACGGGAACAGGGCAGCATTGCGTAAGCGGGCGAGAGTATTACGTCAAAATGATGTATGAGAAGTAGCCGTCAAAGTCGTGGATTTCGGGGAAGTATGTCGTCCTTAGGCTCTGGAACATGCGCCATTTGGTTTGACTGGTGTACGAGTCGGGATACATGTAAGCCAAAACGATTAACATTCGGCTAAGCATTTGATTAATGATTAGACTGCGGGTTTTATGTAATTTATGATAGAATTGGCTACGCACAATTTAAAGCAGTGGTCGTATTAAAAAGATTTAAGGACAGCAGCGTATTTGTTTCAGTTTGATAAGACGATTAAATGATGGAAGAAAATGTTATTTGGCACCTGTGACTTTCAAACAACGCAAACATTTTTTATTTTGATGATCTTTTCCCCGTTCGTAATAGATTTACTTAATCATTTGGCTTTACTGAATGACTTAGATTCAAGTGAACAATGATACCACAGGTTTCTAGCTTTAAAACGAGTCCAAATTTATTGTCGTGCGACTATTTCTTACGAAATTATCACAGTTTATGTAATAGGCAATTTATGCGTGGCTAAGATTTCTTAGCTGCAAGGCTGAAATAAAGCAGGGATAATAATATAGCCAATTTCTCGAGAATTGGGTATTTAGGTTAAACTTTACCTTCGGTAACCAGAAATTTTTGCCTTTTGTTTATGCAATCCTGTAGATTTTGGCGAGAAAATGCCAAAAATCCAGTTTCCATCTTAGGAAACCAGTTATTCAAAAGTTATGAGTGTCTAAACTTGAGCCATTTTCAGCGTTTTTGACAAGTAAGGGCGCCGCAAAGCACGCGGTGGCGTCGATAACGTAGATACGCAAGTTTAAACACTCATAACTTTCGAATAACTGATCTCCTAGGATTGAAACTTGGATTTTTGGCATTGTCTCGCCAAAATCTACAGGATTGCATAAGCAAAAGGCAAAAATTTCTGATTACCCAAGGTACAGTGCAGCCGGTATTATGTTATTGTAACATTTGAATATTCCACTATGCCTTTAACATTCCTTACGCCTCAATCATTGTGGCTGGAGACCAAAGGGCTGATTCGAGAAACAATTCGAGGGTCGGTACAAGCTAGAACGTTTTCCATTTTTCCGAGGGGAACTCGTCGAACGCGGAACGACGAAAGGGCAACAGTAAAATTGCAGTCGATAGCGTGACATTTCGCACATTTAACTCGAAGCGTTTAATTCGCACTCGAGCGTCGCCCGTAAATTGCGGTTGCTTTTCTCGATTACAAAAGTCGATTGTGCCATTGTCGGCCGAGGCCACCATTTCTCCTCGCTGAGTTAATTTCTTCGCGAAATTCGAATAACCGACGATGGTACGAATCTTTGCCCATTCTGTCACCGACAAACTTTCGCTTACCGTTCGCGATTACCGGCTGAGTACCATTCCTGAAAAGAGACGTCATCACCTACTCCGAGTGAAATTACCTGGAAAACAATTCGATGAATTACACTCGAACTGCACTCGACGCGGTTTGAAATCATACAAGTAAATGCGTAATTGTATTTGCCACGTTTACAGCAATTTTCCATTCCTGTCGAAATTAATTTCAAGATACTGGAGTTCAGCGCGCAATTTCATTTCCTGTTGTAATCATTTCCACGAAGATTAAATCCAAAGGAAAAATTTAGCAGATATTTTACTGCGGATCTTTATGCAAAAATAAAAATTGTCTGCATTAATTGCAAGAAACAGAAGCCAAATAGAAGATTCCTTCTGCTAGGAATACGGTTCTTAGATTCTTTTAATCTTTACACAATTT
This sequence comes from Lasioglossum calceatum, assembly GCA_963966675.1. Taxonomy (NCBI): domain Eukaryota; kingdom Metazoa; phylum Arthropoda; class Insecta; order Hymenoptera; family Halictidae; genus Lasioglossum; species Lasioglossum calceatum. Next base: position 629 of record CAXAAD010000148.1, on the reverse strand, counting down.
CAAATTGCACCTGCTCGTTTTTGTGAGAAATCCATAAAATCCGGAGTTTAAATAATAATTAGACTGCGAATATTTTTACATTTTTATGCATTTCTAATATACACAAATTTTGAAAATACAAGGAAACCTGTACATTAATAATTTTATATTTTTACCAGAGAAAATCTTTTAATCAATGAAAGACGATTCGATCTTTGCGATTCGTTTCAGTGGAACAACTCGAATCACTCGCGTGATAATTGTTGAATCATCGACACACGATCGCTTCTTCGCAAAATTGAATGAAAATATTTATCGTTTGCTCATTCGACAACGCAACCCCAGCACTAGACAGTCGAAACTACGAAAGAAATGGTTCCCAAACGATTATCACTTTCCGCGATAGCTCCCCTGTAAAAAGTGAGTTTGTGCAAGACTATCCAATTAAATCCTCGCCTCTGTTATACATATGAAACATCGCGCAACCGTTCGCCTCTCGTACGTCGATACCATTGTCGAAAATTAATTTGGCAGGCAATATTTCGCGGATTAAACGCAGACCATCGCGATCGAACCGAGGCATTTATAACACCAGTTGGATTGAAAAGACAGTCTGCGCGGTGCTTTGATATTGTGCCGCAGCAATTTCC
>CAXAAD010000147.1:0-26788 GCA_963966675.1 Lasioglossum calceatum | reverse complement strand
ATAAACAATCCACTCGAATTTTGGAACACCGTATTATTCACTAATGCAAGTAAATTCGAAATTCTTGGAAGAAAAAGGTAACCAGAAAAAAAGTCATAGGGAATGGAAATATTCTAGGTCGAAAGAAATGTTTAATTTTGGAGTTAAAGTAGCTTCGAGTGCAAAGGGTTAATTTTGGTGAATATTTATCATTTTTGGGACACTCTGTATAACACCGCAATGTATTTATCTACAATTTAAGGAAAATTTAAAAATTGAGGAATCTCTATTCTGTTCGTAGTAATACCTTTTTTAAATATCAATTTACCCACGGATAATTCATACAGCATATATTATAGATACACGAAGGCTTGGAAAAACACACAGTTTGTTCGAAAACTACGATACGATTCCACCGTGAAATGTCTTGCTCTTGCTTCGTCAAAGAGGGACAAATATTTTCCGAGCGATGTATCTATTTCTCCCTGTATTTATGGCGGACGTGAATCGGTCATGCCGGAAAAAGTATTGCTCACACATGGATTGGACCACGTTTTATCCCGGTGATCGATAGCGAGGCACGGCTGATTCAGGTAGAAGAATTTCTGTGGGAACAGTGAAAAATTCAGTAATACATCGCAAATATTTGTACATATGATTGTCCTTACGCAGGAGCAACGTTAATTGCATACGAAATCACGGTATGAACTTCTGTGAATTACATTTTGAATTCACCGTTTTAATGATTAGATACCGGCACGTAGAATTTCAGTTGGTAAGTTTATAAACTTCTACAAATTTTTAGTTTACTCCAGTTTCTGTTGCACTTCAGTTCAGATTCGCAGTCTACTCATACAACACAATGTATGGAGCTGCTAATAATAACTGACAAATCTATTTCGCATATAACGCAATTTCTACAAAACTGCTAATTTCTGGATGTAGAACTATTAGTTTCTTACTTGTTTCATGGGAAATAGTTTCCTCTGTCGTGTAAAGTAATTATAAAATAAATAATATGACAGAAAAAAAGGTTGCCCCCAGAGAGATTCGAACTCTCGACCCCTGGTTTACAAGACCAATGCTCTAACCCCTGAGCTATGGAGGCTCACGGATTTCCTCTCGTTTCAGACTCCAGAAGAATCTGAAAAATATTCTTTCACATTCTGTTGCACGTCAATCATTCAAAAACACGTTATTTATGTAAATATATAGTGTATTCTTTAATTATATTGTAACATGATCATGTTACAAATAAAAAATGTCGTTGTTTATAGTTTTATGTATTGCTTATTATATTATATCTTGTTACGTCATAATGATTATTTTATGATGTTTTGTTCGTTTTACAAGGATGAAATATATGCATAGTCTTTATTTAATTAATAGATCTTCGTATATACGTGCTATGACAGATTGTTTTACGTTCATAAATTATTGTAATAAAAGTGGACTGAGTTCTAAATTTAACACTGTTCCGTAAGCACAATAACAATTCGTAATAATTCATTTGTAAGATAGATTGATGGAACTCGCGATTGGTAAATCGTGCATCGATCTTGTTAGAGATTACCTAATTACATTATTACACAGCAATTACTAGTGGCGCACGGCGATGATAATGTTATCTAAGCAAATTCCGACGTCGTGCATAATTTATTATGCATACACTAGCCGTTATCCACGATTTCCTCTACTAGGTTTTTTGAAATTTCAATCTCTGCTGCGGCAGGAAGTCAATTATGACGCTGTTTACTTTCCTCGTGCAACATTCAAAGTAGAAAAAGAATTGGAAAGGCAATCTTTACGTTTTTCTATCACGTTACTTAATATTAAACACGACTTATCCTTCCTTCGATTATAATAAAATGCAATAACTGACCACAATTTTCAAGCTACTCTTTTTAAATGAAATAATTTCTTTAAATAATTAAGTTTCAATTAAAAAATATTTCAAGGGATTCATCGTAATTTATAAGAACAAATAAATCATACAAGGATTTATTTACTACATAAAAGCTGAAAAAAAAGATAATAAACAATATTTACAAAACGCTCGTCGATCTACACTAGCTTTGTTTGCGCGGAAATAAACTTCGCGAAAATATTCGACACATTTTTATTCATAGCTCTTTGTTTAATATCACGTATTTTCAAATAAACAAAAATAATACGAATAAACATTTACTTAAATTGAGAATTCATGGAATATATAGTTCGGTGCAGATCCAAAGTGGAGTCGCGTGTCAAAGGTTATGAAAACTAAAAAAAATTTTTGCGACATAAAAGCAATATTGCCGTGATGAAAATGTTCTTACTGTTATTCTGAAACAATTCCATCAAGTTGTTGCTTATAAAATGACAATTGATATCTTTAAATTCTTGTGAAGTTTCTCTTATTTTTATTGTAAACGCATGGAATTCGCACAATAACCTTCAGCTTGCGAGCAACCACGCAAGAAACTACAAGAAATTCCATGATGAATAGAAGAAAGGCCGCACACGGAAGTCACGTGTTTGCCTGCTGCGTAATTCAATTATTTCTTAGAAAAGGGAGAGCATGGTCAGGTTAAACGGGTGATTTTTCAAGAAGAAAGAACGGAGCGAAGTACAGCGGCTGTGGGCCCTGAATCTTTAATCTGAGAAATGTACGAGGGGCACGTTGCGCTGGTGGGAAGCATCGGTGAAATAAATGCCGGTTTCCGTGCAAACAGCCGGCGTGTTGCGCAATGTCTGTAAATCGGGAAGGACTCGAAGCGCACCCCTGTGTTCCATTTTTGCCCGTGTTTAATCGCCACGTTCAGCCTCCCTATACAGGGTGGGTAGCATGAAATTTTCCTCGGAAGTATTGTATTTGCGGTAAAATAACTACCTATTTAGCTGGATTCGGTATTTTATGGAGAACCAGGAAAAAAATTATTTTCTCCTTTTTAGTGCATTTTAATATAAGCGTGGGTTTTAAAAAGTTTTTTTAATATATTTTATTTTCTACTTTTATTGTCATCGGAAGCAAGTGTGTATCCAAAATTTCAGCAAGATTGGACTATGGGAAGAGGTTTAAAATTCGATTACAAGATTTGACACATACAACAACACGGCAAATTAATATAAGCGTGGTAATAAATGAACATTAATATTGGAAAAGTGAGCGATAATTCCGTTATTCGAAGGCTACTGCATTTCAGATGAAAATAGGTGGCTCACCGTTTATGTGTCCCCGAAGGACGGGGAAAAGGCAGTAGCACTACCGGTTGGGTAGTAGGGCGAAGCTCGGAAGGAAAAATGGGAACGAACGGATCTGTGGAGTGCCATAGCCTCGGAAACCAAATGTTTGCGAACAAATCGTCGTCGTTTTCGACTGGGGGGGTAAAATCAACAAACCGTACTGGTTCGGTCCTAATCCGTCGAACGATGGAAATCGTTTTGCGCACCCGAATATGATCTACCCTCGACAATATAGCGTCTGGGGAACATTGTCTCGATGTGTCCAAGAACACGAAGTGTGTTCATTTCTCTTTGCGGTTTTATCGTGCTATGGGGGAAGGTTTGTCTGGCGGCGGAAAAATCGAGATTTTAGGTGATTTTGACGAGGAACCAACGCTCGTTTGGTAATCAAGATTGAGGACAGATTTCTTTTATGGCGGCTGGTTTCGGTCTCTGAATTATGGACCGACGGGTTCTTTATTGACACAGAGGGTTTCAATTTACCATAAAACATACGAAGTTGGTTGCATGTTCCTTTTATTGAATAAATACGAGAATTTTGATTTCAAAGGAAATGGGGTCTTTCCCAATGGGTTGAAATGAGTTCTGATAACTGTGTAATAACTAGACATTAATGACAAACATGAATAGATGTCATTTAAAATAATAAAAACATTGGAAGCATTTTACAATATTGTTATATTGTTTTCGACCTATTAAATGCATTAAGAAAGAACATTAATTTCTATTTCACTCCAGTTTGTTGTAATTTAGGTTCAACAATTTTTATTTTGCATAAAGATTTATTATTAAGATTATTAGATTGAAATGTTACGATTGTAGTCTGCAAAATTTTCCACAGTATTTCTGATCCGATTATTTTCATTATTTTTCCATGGGTTTCAGAGTTGTGCAGAATTACAATTGAATTACTCCAGGAATTATAATTACAAAGTAATTGAATTACAATATAATTGAATTAGCACAACTCTGATGGGTTTTACCTATTGTTAGAATGGGCCACACACACACAGTTCCCAATATTAAATTGCTAAGCAATTCGTATAGCAACTTGCGAGCGAATATGGTAAATCAGAAATTTTAAACCGATGCATATGGTATACTGATAGCTAGGATAAGTAACTAGTTTGCGAGATAAAACAGTACGAGAACTACGTCGAATGGTTTATCTTATCGGAATGTCTCTAACGGCGTTATATGTTCAATGAAACGGTATCTTATTTGTCACGTGTGACTTCATTCCATATTCAAAACTACTAGTTCGCTGAACAATGATGTCATTAAGAAGAACTTGCGAAGACTTTTGTATTATTACAAGCGGACGGAAGTGTTCCGACGACTCTTTTGTCATCGTTCCTACATACGTGTTTAATTAATTTGCCGGAACTTTCGGAATCTAAATTAAGTGGTTCACCGAGGATCGTGGCCAGTCGTTTTCCTCGGTAGATGTCGCCACTGAGAATTCTCGAGTTGGGTGACTACAGCTTCGTTAGACTAATATCAAGGGGATGAAGCCGGGGGAATCTTTCGTTTTCGACGGCGTGGAAAGCAAACTAATGCGAATTTCACTTTAATTTCTAACCACGTATCAGAGACCGTGGCATGCGGGTCGCCGGTGAAACTGGACCGAATCTGCTGGATTCTCTAGAAACTGCGTTACATACTTCGTATTAAATTAACTCTAACAGTTCCAGCATTTTCGCGTCCCTCGCTCCGTAAACGAAAACTCGAGTCCTTTTCACCGATATGAATCACGTTTATTTCGAACGAATTTCCTCGATATTGTGATGCGGTTTTTTTTATTAGCTCATTTCACTAAAAGCCAACGGCAATTAACGATTTGCATTTCGGTAATCCGCGGACTGCAGATTTCCTGCATTAACGGCGTACACAAGAGTGTGAAGTGTAATGAAACGACGCTTTTAACATGCATTCATTAAGATCCTTTGTTATTTCCGTGTTAGCAAACGTCGTAACCGCGGAAACGATCTTCTTTTTTAGTCTGGTACTTGAAAAGCGAGCTACGGAAACACTTGCATGAGTGCTTGTTGTGTTTGAAGAATAAAATCTTATTAACTACCGGTTTCAAAATCATTTGAATTTTAGTTTTCTGGTTGTTGAATAAATTCTACTAATAGCAAAATAAAAATTGTCATTGTTACTTGCAAGACACAGAAGCTATAAATGTTTCCTTATGTCGATCGTAAATTGTTGCTAACAAGATTTTTTTGATGATTTCGGCGCACTGGTTCGATCAATTGTTATAAATATAATAGAAGACTAGAAGAAACATCAGCACGTAAAATTGTGTTTATCCGTTTGCTCTCCTTGGACGAGTTGTGACTCGACATCAGAGAAAGAGAAATGTAAATAAAACGGGTTATACAAATTCAAATTATAACAAATTTGAGAGCTATATTTATTGTAATTAGTAAACAAAATCGTTTAAAATAATAAGTAGCACACACACACACACATACAGTCAAGGAACTGTCCTTTGAAGAAAATTTCAAATAAGACACTTAAAATAGTACGGAGTTGTTGGCAAGGAAATTGAAAAATAATTCGGAGTGCAAAAATAATTCTGTCAGATATTAAACAGCCAACGGTAGCGTATTCCTGTCATCAATTTCATTAATAAACAATAGTGTTTCTATGCATATACGAGTGCATCTCTGGGACGTAAGTCGATTCGTCTGAATTCTGCTTGATGTAGAACGGAAGCGGATATATCATACCTTGTTAAATTTACAAGATGGTAATAATACGCGCACCCGGAGCTTCATCCGAAGCGGAACAATGTGTTTCGAAATTCTCAATAATTTCTGCCGCATATCGGCGAACATAAGGAGCTTTTATATTATCGAACAAACGGAACCTAGACGAGAGTCTTCTAACAATGCTGAGCCCACTCGCCATCCAATGGGATGTTACGAGCCGAGGGCTGGCGGATATTACGTGACCGAGGTTTGTTCGTGTGAACTGGATTTGTCGTGAACTATGTAGCTGGTGCCTGTTTCGTCACCGGGTGTAACAGGATGGGTTGTCGTGGACTAACCGGTGTCTGTTGCACCACCGAGTCCTCGCTATGTAGGAAAGTGTTTTGTTACATGCAGAGTTCAGCAAAAATTTTATTTGAATAAAAATTTCGAATACAGTGGGTTTAAAACCCACTTGGAAAAAATCCACTTTATTCGAAATGTTTATTTGAATAAAATTTTTGCCCAACTCTGGTTACATGCGCCTATTCAACTTTTTTGCATATTGGGTCATCTGATTTATATTTTTACAATTAGTAATAATTCGCTACGATTTGTCGGTTCACGACTCTCACTACCAGTATACCGGTCCCGCCACTAACCCCCTTTTTCGTACTTTGCCTCGCGTGACTGCGAGTATAGGAGGTTGGTGGGGAGGAATTTCGTGGAGAGGACCTAGGAGTAGGGACAGGAGTCATCTGTGGCTCGCGAGCCGCAAGTTGCCTACGCATCTTGTACATCATGCAAAGAAAATCGAATTAATTTAAGTTAATTAATTAACCGTTAAATTATAGTGAAGTTCTTTTATCGTAGGAGATTCTTGGTAGAAATATTATTTACGTTTGCTATATGTGAAATATGAATCATATGGGTGATTGCGACATGTGAAATATGAATCATTCCTGGTATTTGTTATTTGTTACTTATCAGAATTATGTCAATAAAAAACAGATAGAGCTAGACAGGAAAAATCCAAAGGTAATATCCAGCACCAAAGCAAATATATGTATGGATTGGATTTTGTTCACTTGTAATCACTTATGATACGTATTTCGTATTTTTAATAATTGCCGTCTTTTAATATCAGGATTACGAAGAGTACAGTTTGTACAAATGTTGGAGATCGCATGACAAAGATTTCAAGACAAAGAATTCGCGAGAACGACTCGGCATAAAGAGGTGTATTTTTATTTAGTATTTTATGTATAATCTCAGTTTTCATGGTTCTTTTATCGCGAGGCGTATCTGGCTGATAGTATCATCAAAAGTATAAAAAGGAAGGGTCGTGAAAAAATTTGCCTCCAGAGAGATTTGAACTCTCGACCCCTGGTTTACAAGACCAGTGCTCTAACCCCTGAGCTATGGAGGCGGCTGAGGTTTTTTTTTCTTTTGCACGTCCGGATGTATCCGGGCTCTTGGCTGCTTAACTTTCCTGCATAACAGTGCCTTTTTAGTACGTTTTTTAAAATCAAATACTTCTGTCAGTAATTTATGTTCCCACAATTTCATTATTTATTTTATGAAAGAAAGATTAACCATTACCAAATTCCTTGATCTTAAGTTCTGCTTCGTCAACGCAATTCATTCGTGTGCTGATTTTCTATTTCGATTTTACTGAAAATCGTCTTTTTAAATAATTACGATGAACCCCTTCGTATAAAAATAAAAATATTTTAATTAAATACGTCTTCTCAGATGAATATTCCAACGAAAGCGTACTCGAATAATTCGAACCCATTGTACAGAATTATTCTTTTCACTTTTATTCAAATTATTATAATTTGATAAATTGAAGTATTTCTTTGTGAAAAAATCTTTTTTAAATAATTTGTTAAACTTCATATGACTGAAGTTATGTGTGCTATATGCGTTACACGTGTACACGTGAATTTTCAATACATGTTCAACCTAGTGATCTCTACTAGATACCGATCACCCTCTATATGAGAACGTACTTTTTCCAAATGCTCCCGTCCGTTCAAAAATAAGAATCAGCGAAAACGGCGGTGCTCAGCGGGAAGGGAGACACTTAATCCACCGAATATTGGGGCTATTCCGGTTTCTGTGGCATTGGTTCGTGAAACAGTCTTGGTTCCACGACCCGATAGCGTCGCGAAATTATGCGTGAAACGGTCTACCTTTTCCCTCGAAATTTCTGGCGCTAATCGGCATTCGTGAGCTTCGGTTGGCTTCTTCCGTGTCGAAGAACAGAGACATCTGCCGCTGTCTGCTCTTACAATTAGAAGTTAATTGTTACGATCTCCAGAAAAACCGGCCGCAGATGTCTCGAATGTAGATTTGCGTTTCTAGCCGGGCCCGGCCGGTGCGCTAGGGATACAGAAGTTTCCGCATAAATAATAGGAATTCGGCGAAGTTCCCGGTTAAAAGGAAATTGCGAAAAAGGAGACCGATAATATCGCGGCGGTCCGTATCATAATCTCTCCGGAGGAGTGAATATCAGCTTTGTTGCGGGAATGCAACTTCGCGGATCTCTTATTTTAACTGTTCCGTGGTTGAAACAAAGTTATTCGAGGCTATACCGTGAGGAGCTATTCAGAGTTTAGCACGGTTGCGTTTTGATTACAGAAATGCTCTCTATTCGTTTCAGTTTGATTGTTAATTTTATTGTTGGAAAAGTTAACGGGCAATGTGGGAAATTGATCTATTTTATAAGAGAACGGTTCATTTTTGACTTATGGTTTCTGTGAGAAGTTTGTTCCTCTCGATGAGCAGAACAGGATACAAACATAAAAAACATTTCCCCTTGAAAACGTTTGTCAAGGTCATTCTTGCACAGAACTTTTTTAACAGATCTTTAATTAATCGTGAATTAAACAATTAAATATGATCCAAGTTGTATCGTGTTTGGTCTCATTGTAACCAGAAAAGTGTCACTGATATGTTGCCAACAGTTTCATGAAAGAAATAATTAAAAATATCCAGGCATTACTGCATTTATTAAAAATTCTAGATGATCATATTAAAATCTACGTTTCAATAAAGTTGTAAATAATCTTACGCATATCGTATAACTGCGAATAAAAAAGCCAATGAAACAAGAATTGTGGTAACATTTTTCATTGTTCCGAAAGATTGTTGCAAGAGTATTGTGTTATGTTTCCATTTGTTGAAATGTCTGTCAGTTGTACTTTTTCATTTTGTACGTATTCCATAGCCAGACTATTTCGTTCCGCAGTTTCTCGTTTGCTTTGAAATGTCATGGAAGTAACGTAAAATCGATATAAATAATAACGTTAGTAACATCCGTTTCTGAAATGTGCGACTCGTTAAGGACAGACTCTTTCAGACGGGAAAACTATTGAACGGCACGTCAAGCAGTTCTCCCTTCTCTCCTTTTGCTTTTATCACATTTGCTGTAAAAGCTTTTTCATACTGCACGTAGAATGCGCGATCGCAGACTAATTAGCATTTCATTCATCCCACGTCAGTCTATTATACGTGGCTGTAGAATTTGTTGCTTGACTGATCCACGAATTTATTTCTATCTCGCATCGATTTATCTTTTCAACGTTCAAATTTATTAGAGAACTTTTTAATTATCAAAGCCTTGCCTACTTTTTTCTATGGTGCTTTATGTAAATTAAAATACGATAAAGGCGCATCAACACTTATGTTGTAACTTCTTAAAGATATTAATGGAAAATTAATATTTTTTCTGTGCGTTACACTTTTAATTTACCATGACAAACATAAATGTTTTCCTAGCTCTGTAAATTTCCACGAACAGCAGATACGTGTTACACGCCTTAAATTTATTTATAATTTAATTATTCAAACGTAAGCGAACCTTTGAAACGAATTTTCAACGAAAATCCTCCTATCTAAGTACTATTATCGATTCGTTCGAACTTTTAAATAATTATCTGGATACCCAGAAAATTTATATAAATTACACAAAAATAAAATATCTAAATAACTCTTTAAGTCTCTCTAAGTCTCTTGAAGTAACAAATTGCACATTCTAATTTACAAATACGGTCGAGGATGTAAATCATTCAAGTTTTGCGTTCGTTTGCGCTAGTTCAGGCTAGCCTGAATCTCAGTGGGTCATTTGGGCACATTCAAGCTATAATCACTGGCAAATTAGTTCTAGTGCAAATGAAATGGTTAACTTGATACATCCTCCGGTGCTACGTGTTTACACGATTGCAAGACCTTAATCGCCGGTGCGAGCATCGGAATGTGTCATACAATGTGGTGGATGACAATAACAGTTTGGATTAATTGCATGGTCAAGTGTGTTTACTGTTACATGCGTAACAAGCATGTTCCGCAACCTCGCGAAACAGATCACCGGATTGTGCCCAACAGCTGTGCAGTGGGTTACATAATTGCGAATTATTGACTGCTTGTAACGGAAGGAAGGAGCTGTACTAGAGACGTACAGGTTTCCTACAAATTTAGTCGTAGAAATACATACCCAACAAAAACATCCTGTAAACAGGAGCCATGAATAATTTTTACAGTTATTCAAGGTCATACGTAACGTGATATTCTCAGCTTTATTAATGAAATCGAGCTGGGTCAATTCAAAATGTAAACTAAGTGCTTAAATCGAAAACAGATTTGCACTCTACCGATTCAATCGTGAATATGGAATCGTCGAATACTTTTTAAAATCCGACATTTCCTATGCGACGAGTTAACGTAGATTGTCTTTTCTCTTCAGTGAAATGATCGAGGACAAAGAAATCCGGATCATTCCAGCGGTGAAGGAGATCGTACAGTAAGATGTTAGTAGTAAGTGCAGGATAAAAGAAATGGTTTGTAAAAACGGGAGGAATGTTCGCGGGAATCCCTGTAACGTCGAGGATAATCACAGGAAACGAACGTTAATTCGACATCCGATCGGATACCGGGGTCGCGATAATCCGCGATTGCGCTACAAATCGTTTCCTTGGAGGATATTTTCCGAACGGGGGGGAGTTCGACGGAGGTGAATTATGCGCGGCCTCTTTCACGGTATTTTTGCCTCATTTCCGTGATCCTCCCCAATCCCGCGGCCGTGTTTCATGATTAATGGATGTAGGGGAATAGGGCGAGTTCCACGAGTGGCGGCCACGAGTGCATCGAAAAATGCAGCAAATAGCTCGACCCCGAGTAGCACGGTCAACAGCAGCATCGGGGGGATAGTGGAACGTGCGAAGTCGATTATTGCAGGCATTCTCCGGGCACGTGGAAATCGATACCTAATTATCGGTCGAGACACCGCACACGAACTACTGCGGGAATTTCCTTGTCCTACCGACCGCCGCGCCGCGCCGCGCCGGGCCAGCTATTTCGTGCATGTTACTTCGCCTGTTCGGATTATCGAGGCACCAGCGATCTAGCCAGGCTTCGATGTTTTCTCACAGCTATCGTGATATTCTGATTTCCCTCGAATTTCCTCCTACGAAATCCAGAACCGTTTATTAACCTCCTTTTTTTGCTGTTCCGCCATCCACTTTCGGTAACGGGCGCGTTTCGTTCGGAGATACGGAATTTCTAGGAAAATGTTTTATTGATCACTGATAGCCGCAGGTAATCAAGCAGAAAAAGCCGTTTCAGCTCTCTTAGTGATTATAGAAATTAATATACAGGGTGGACGATTTATCCGAAGACATTAATATATCTCGAGAACTATGCATCGGATCAAAACAAGTGGGTAACGAAAGTTGTCCGTCGCGAAGGGGGACATCCAATGATACCAAACTCGACCCCCCATCGCCATCCCCTGGGGATGGGGGTGGAGGAAGATAAAAATTTGACCTAGGAGTTTATGCATTTTGGTTCACAGATGGCGCTGTAATGGACAAAAATCAAACTGGGTAAAAAATCGTTGAAAATTGAGAATATCTCGAGAAATACACATCGGATCAGAAAAATAAAACTAGACGTATTTGATGTTTTTAAAAATGCTATTCAATAACACCATAATTCAATGGGAAATCCCTTTTTTATAGCTAATCTTGGTTCGCCATTGGTTTGATATTACTGGTGTAATATTTGTGTACCAGTAAACATTTGAAAGCTGTAAAAGTTCAAAGGATCCTTTAAAGTTTAGACAGCGAGTGGAACATCCTAATTCACCTGCTCCATTTCCTTTTGAAGAACCCTGCCAATGACGGCGAATGGACAGTTTAGAACCATGGTACGGCTTTGATTTAAATTACAGCATCAAAGAATGGGAATCTGGTCCGTGTTCTTTCTAGCGACGGTTAAGAAACAAGGAACTCGCCGGAGAAACATTCATACAGAAAAAGCAATTAGTATCTGCCCGATCTCTCTTTCTGCATCCGACAACCGCTGTTCCGCGCACGCCGCGTCTGGATTATACAGACAAATTGCAATCGATATGAAGCCGTCGCTCGACAAGTACACCATAAAAGTACTGCGGGGGCCATGTTGTTCGGGGAATGAAGATCTCGATGAACAACCATCGAACGATATTTCTTTCGAACAATCGGGTCTCAGCTTGGAATAATTTCCGGTTATTTTTCAGAAACAAAAATTTATCGTCGACCCTCAATAGTCTGCTGGAATACTATAGACCCTTTTTAAACTTCCATCGACCCTCAAGGGAACCTGGACCCTGTTGGGAATCCCTGGTTTTTACATTATTAAATAAGTTGGTATCTAATCAATCACTAAACATTTAAGTATTCTATGAGGTGTTACATCAATTTCATATCCATGAAATAAAAAAAAACCACAGAATGGAACTATCCTAGGTCGGAGAAATGTTTAATTGAATTGAACTTTTTCGACAAAGTTCAAAGGAAGATAATTTGAAAGCCCATTAATTCTGAAATGAAGGACACTGCATGGATAGAATTAGTCAAATTGGTTTATGATCCCCAAGGTCTGCTGCTCACATATGTCCCCAATTCCACCAACTGTCCACCCGAACAATAGCCGTGTCGTAAAACAACGCTAAAGCACAGCGACCTTACCAGATGTGCACGCGGTAATTCCAAGTTCCTGGCACTCTGTATAGTTCCACTTACACCACTCTTAGCCTATAGTAGTAATTTAGTCATTTTCGAATCACAGGCGATAAACCTGCAGATTTACCGAGTTTGTTACGATCTATTAGACGCTTCCAATTGTAATTTCCTAGGGTACGGTATTATACAGGGTATTTCACCTAACTTGACCACCTTAAACAACTTTCTTGTTTTTAAAGTAAAATGGGACTCGTACGATCCCAAAAAATTTTTGTTTTTATATAATTTTTTATTTAAATCGAGTCCCCGTTCACAGCTCTAATTAATAATTTAAAAAAATTTGTTTCCGATGATATCTCGTGTAGACACATTAGGCTTTCCGATATCCTCAATGAAACAGCTATTCAGTTAGTTTAATTGTCAGAAATTGAGTACTTGAATGACAATTTGGATGTTCCCGGTCAAAAATGACTCCGGCACAGCACTCGGGGGGTTAACTAGGTTCGTTTCTTCGAAGGGACGGCCTCTCGTTGAAATACGCAGAAAGGTGGGCAGAAAATGGTAGTCGTGCCGGCACGTGACTTACGGCAGCTGTACGTATATCGTCAAGAACACTGCAGTTCCGGTGGCGTAGGAAGCGTCGAGTGTGGAATATAAACTTTAACGGATGGCTTCTTCTATGGTGCCGTGCACCAGAAGTGATCTAGGACCTCTGTCCCATTCTTGCAGTTTCTTTCACGCGATCTTCGTCCCAGACAGTCCGCGACGCTGCGTCGGCTATGGATCAGTAGGAACATGTTACCGCTTTCTATGCAGAAACGGTTCAGCTGACTCGAACATGTCACGCGCACCACGTCGAATCGTGTAACGACGATACCTAATGAAAATTGAGAACTCCGCCGCGCCGTGCACTATTTTGCATTTTAAATGTTCTTCTGTTCATCTGTAAATTTTATTTGCTTTCTCATGATAGATATTTTAGACACACCTTCTGCAAGAGAAATGAGTGTACAAAATTAACGTAATGGTATACTTAAAATTCATTTGAGGTATTTACTGTGTTGCATTTGACATTAAACTATTTTATGGAGTACTAAAATGCAAATACACGTTTAACAGAAGTACACATATGCAACATTATCCATCACATGGGTAATAAATATATTTATCGTACTACGGCTTCCATAAGTTGATCGTACATTTTACATATATCTAATACTTAGCAAATATTCGTCAATATAACTAACAGCTTTTCATAAAAATATCCTTCTCGAAATGATCGAATGATTTTATCACGTTTTCTGAAATGTTTATCTGACAGTTGCAGTTCCTGTATAAATATTAATAGTAGAGGGATACAACATTGAAATCGTCGGATTATCTCGAGTGGCGTGTAATAATAACGCGAAGAATTATTATTTATAGCATTCAATGGAATGTTTAGGTGGTGTTTGTATACTTCTCTGCGCGTGCTGCGCAATCAATCAATCGATTCGTCATTTTTTCTTTCTGGAGTAATCAAGTGGTATATTGATTACTTAATTATCGTAGGCAACGCCGCGATTGTCGCTTTTGTTATGTTAAACTGAAGATTCTCTTATGTAACGGCGAAGTAGTATCAAGTGTAATCACAGGTATAACGTTGGCTGTTATGTGACTGCGAAGGGGAATCGAACAGTTGCGTGTAGTCAACTCAATCCCAACAAAAACATCCTCTAAACAGGAGCCAAGTTCCTACGGCCGGGCCGTAAAAAGTTGTAAGATGAAACAAAATACGGCCAAGTTCGTTACCTTAGCAATACCTCTTGCAATACTGAAAAAAGCGTTTGTAAAAATTAGTTTAAAAGAACGCCATTTAATTTTTAAAGAGTTACATGGAGGGCTAAATTAGTTTACTACAGGATGTGAAAATAGAAATTTTTTCAAAAATTGCAATAGATCGAAATTGTAGAAAAAATACTGAGAGTTGCATTTTACAACTTTTTTATGTGGATCTATATTGAAAATTTAAGATATACGTTTTGTAGATCTGTGTCAATTAAACACATTCTGAAAATATCGTCAAAATCGGCCAACGTTGCAATGAGCGATGTGTTATATAGTCGAAGCTTTTGACCTTGGCTGACCTTGTGCTGTGATCAACGGACTCGTCACGCAAGACACTGTCAGACTGTAGAGTTCTATTTAAAAAAGTCACCCTGTATATGATGACACTTCCATATTTACGGCGCCACAGTGGCTATTTGTATAAGCCCGACAGTAATTCTGAATTTTAAAAGCAGAAATATAAGTAGTTGGCTAAAGTTTAACGAACAAAGAAATAAATTAGTCACCTCGTATGGCAAGCGTAAAATTGGAAGTCCAGCTTCGAAATAAGCTGCGCATTATTCATGAACAATTTTACAACATAACTTTTTAATCTGGATTACAGCTTCACTGCTACATACATATTTGTTATAATTACACTGTGGCTTTTATGCATTTATGAGAAAAATCAATACGAGAAATTAAAAAAAAAAGAAATATTGAAAGAATCAGATTTTCAAATTCCATAAATTATTAAAGAAACTCTTTCAGACAGTTTTACACTAATAATTTATATCTTGCTGTAAATACATGTAAAATGAAAATCATAATTTTTTAGAAAATGTAACAAAGAGTCTAGCAAGGCGAATAGAGATGAAATACTGGACGGAAATGTGTTAAGAAAACACTTTTGAATGATTCTAAGGAAGACATTTTCCGATGTGAAGATTTCAAAAACTACAGTAGATCCGGATCGCACTTACACAGACGTCCATCGACGAATCACGTACGCAAGAAGCTTAAGGGGAGCTTTTCCATACTCACACACCGCTAGAGTGCACTCTCACACACCGCTAGACCACGTATACGTACGCGAGGATGCAAGGGTCCGGTTTTTGACTTCCAATTTCTCGGTAATGCAAAGACGGGGGTTTTTATTAGTTAAAACCGCTAGATGAAAGATCAATCTATGACGCAGTTTGCCTCAAAAGTCGTTCTTTTACGTTTCCGAGCAATGGTTTTGCAATATTCAGCTGCATGTTGCCCGTCGCATGTTGCCTGTCAAAGGGCGCTGCAGTCGCGCCGGCGCTAGCCTCTCTGACGGGCATCATGCAGCTGAATATTGCAAAACCATTGCTCGGAAACGTAAAGCAGGGGCTTTTGAGGCAAACAGCGTCATAGCGGAGGCATATACATTGTCAATGCAATGTCTATTATGTTGTTTACTTGAGTATTAAACAAACTGTAAGTCAAAAACGACTGAATTCGTCCCAAAGTGAGGTTTTATGTAAAAATACAGTTCCGACATTTTCCGCTACGAGCGTTGATGTCTGCTTCCGATCATTGCCGACATTGCCGTCGTCAGCAATCACTGTATCGGTAAAACAGAGGAAGCAGAAAATATGTTGCCGGTAAGATAGGCTTCCTAACCAACCGTGACGTCATAAGGGGCTCTTCTCCAGCAGACAACGCTCGACTGTTTCACACTCACACACCGCTAGGGTACACTCACACCGCTAGACCACGTATACGTACGCGAGGATGCAAGGGTCCGGTTTTCGACTTCCAATTTCTCGGTAATGCAAAGACGGGGGTTTTTATTAGTTAAAACCGCTAGATGAAAGATCAATCTATCACGCTGTTTGCCTCAAAAGCCCCTGCTTTACGTTTTCGAGCAATGTTTTTGCTATATTCGACTGCATGTTGCCCGTCGCATTTTGCCTGTCAAAGGACGCTGCAGTCGCGCCGGCGCTAGCCTCTCTGACGGGCATCATGCAGCTGAATATTGCAAAACCATTGCTCGGAAACGTAAAAGAACGACTTTTGAGGCAAACAGCGTGATAGATTGATCTTTCATCTAGCGGTTTTAACTAATAAAAACCCCCGTCTGTGCATTACCGAGAAATTGGAAGTCGAAAACCGGACCCTTGCATCCTCGCGTACGTATACGTGGTCTAGCGGTGTGTGAGAGTGCACTCTAGCGGTGTGTGAGTATGGAAAGGATCCCATGTCGGTTGCTGTCACCGCTGAGATGGTATCGCGTTGGCGCTGCTCGACGTGCTTGACATAGAACTGTAGAAAGTGTACCCAGCTCCCCTACTGCATGAAAATGTTATTATTTTGCTTCGTCTATCGGCCGCTTGCTCGTTTATAGCGTGACGATCATATTTGGTCACGGTCACTGGAGGAAAGGATCCCCTTAAAGTGCACATCCGACGAGGAGGCGAGTATGTAAATTGGAAATGGGCGTTACTCGGATCCATGTGAACGTGAGACGTATATAAATGCGTAATATATCAACCCATATACACCACACAGTGAAGTAACTAATTGCACGATGGAAAAGATGAAAAAGGCTTATGATAAGATAGGTTTTGGTCTCGAGGAGTTAAACACTTACAAGTTGTTTTCATACAATTTCTTCGTAAACTAAATTTAGTATTATCAATTTATATTTAAAAAGGATTACCTTATGAAACTTACAGTTAGTAATCTTATCTTGTTATGTCCATTACTAAGTACATATTTCTTTATGCAGTGACTTGGATTAATATTCGGACGCTCTAAACAAGACGATCAAAGTGGACATAGTTATTGCCCCACCCTGTATAGTGTGAGGCCCAGAAGTTCGCTGTCGTTGTTAACCACTGAGATAGATGGTTAATTAATTGAGTGAGGAGTCAGATTTTAGTTACACAAAGTATTTGCGAAATCGCTTCCGAATCGATCCCTTTGATAGTATATTTTTCGCAAAAAAGTACACAAAGACGTAAAGTCGATATCACTGGACCCGTCTGGCTCGTGTTTCAAACTTTTG
Organism: Lasioglossum calceatum; assembly: GCA_963966675.1. NCBI lineage: Eukaryota > Metazoa > Arthropoda > Insecta > Hymenoptera > Halictidae > Lasioglossum > Lasioglossum calceatum. Next base: position 9,035 of record CAXAAD010000147.1, on the reverse strand, counting down.
CCAGTCGGCTTTGGTGTTTGTAACCAATGTACTCGTTGATTTATGTATCCCAGATGAGTTGATCCAAATATATTTCTATCGAGTTTCGTATTTGCGATAAATGTACGCGCGTAAACGAGCAAATGGGCAGTTCGAACATACACGGAATAATTGCTCGCCTGCAATATGATCGATAGACCGAAATTACTACTTGATTTACCATATTCTTGGACATTTTCTTTATAAAGCTTTACGTTAAAAATCGTAACATCATTTCTCGAACGTCTACGATTTTCATACTGGTTACTAACTCGATAATTTCGAGAATCTCGAACATTTTCGGGAGCCTTGACATAATCGAGAATTTCCAAATTTTCTCGCGCACCTCCTCTAAATATATAAACTGCAGTGGCTTCTGTATAAAAATATTTATATGGAAAAATTGTTCACACCGAGTTTAATTTTTCCGACAGCTATGACCGCGCTACGATATCTCCAATTAACCTGTTTCGTCGTGGCTTCGCGATTTTATGCTTTATTTTGTCGGAATGTTTAATTCACATGAAAATAATCAATACCCACGGACGATCAAATTCGAATTTCAATCGAGGCCACGTTCGATTGGTTCACTTTATCGTGCGGCAGATTATTGTATTGGCCAGTAGTTTGATTACTGATTGAATTTGAAGTCCTGTACCGGCCGGTAACGGTTCCCATGTTAGCGAAGTCAGGCTCCGAGTTCCTATGGGATTGGTTACGAAGTTTCCGGCAAGTTAAGATTAGTTAAGATAGCAGGTATCGAGACCTCTTGCTTCCCGGCTGCTCTGAACGTGTATACTGTTCCCCTATCTCTTTTTTCCCGTCTCTTGATCCCGGTCTTATCATAGACGGAGAACTAGCTTGTAATTGACAACTACGCTCTCAGGTATCCACGGTGTATTTACAAGTTTCAACATTAGTTTCTGGGAATTTAATGGACTCGAATTGGCCGCAGTGTGTGCTATGTACTTGAAATTGTTAGCAGTTAGAACCGTCCCACACCAGTGTTTGTACAATTCACACAGACTCGCAGCAACTTTTCTAAACCTCTACTTTTCTCACTTTTATTTCGGAACTTGCTTCAACACAGGATTCCCCAAAAATGTCGGAGGATCTTGAAAAAGGTGGTGCCTTAGGTCATTTGAAGTAACTTTTTCTTTGCGAAAATTTTCGCTTCAGCTTCGTTAAGGAGTTATTAATGGAAAAGACGGACCAATCAGGGCCCGGATACTGTTATCTGTAGCCGTGCTCTGATTGGCCCGTGTTCTTCGTTGACCACTCCTCAACGAAGCCGCGGAGCAGATTTTCATTTATGCGCAGTTGGCCACAGTCGGAAGTTCTGATTCCGACTCGGAGCGGGAAAAGCTAAAAATAATCAATTGTTGCGATAATTGTCGCAAATCCATTAATTAGTATGCTAGCAATGTAGAGAGTCCCTACTGTGTTGCGTGAAAGGAGCTGCACAGAACTTGATACAAATTAAAATTCACGGAATTTGTCCGCAAGGATGTGTAGCTCGCGATACGTACTTCGCGTAGCATCGTGAATGGAAGAAGAAAAATATCAACCAATTATAAGTAATTTATCAGACGTTCGCGTAAAGAAGCGTCCATATCCAATTAACCGATCGCCACGTCATAGATAGCGGCAGAGTATATCCTTTTCCCTTTCTCAATATTCTTCCTCGTATCTTTTTCTCAAGGTTTCCTGACTGATTGTTGAGCACCAGTAGAGGGAAACGCCAATGGTTCCAAAGCCTATAAAAGATACGCTAGACTCGGTCACTTGTCAGTGGTCAGTTTTCATTTTCTATGCGCGCAGTGCATTCGAATTCGGTGTGTGCAATTTTTTGTTCATCTCTAAACTGTAGGTATTTTTACTAATAATGTTACAGATTTTTTTATCTATATAGAAACGTGTATGTCTTAAAATCTATAAACCGATTATGGATTTATAAAATTTCTGGAAGCTCACTTAATTTTGCAGTTGTATACCTGCTCTGAATAATTGAATCGAATCTGTGCCATGAATCAAAAAGAAATTATTCAAATTCAGTAATATACGTATATAGTATAATCATCATTGTTACTTAAATCTCAAGTAATAATTGCTTTCGTATAAACAATTACGAAATTGAAAGTTAGCTGTTCAAATTTTGATAAACTTATCATTAGAAAGTAAAAATATAAATAAGAATTTTGCAATTCATAGAAATCATTTGGGTTTTTCTCATGTTCACAAGGACCATCGAATTTTCTTTTTCAGGAGAGGGAAGTGAAACAGAGTTCCACATTTTTTCGGTGAGTGTATGAATATTTTATTTTTCATCTATAGAACAACTACATTTGTTTTTTAGTCATAAGTTCAGTCATATATGAATCTCGATACAAGCAATTTTTTGAATAAGAAATTATGGTCACCTTAATATTTTAAATGTCACTATGTATGTTTGACCACATATTGCTAAAGCTGACGTCAAAGCGGATCCAATGACCCTGTGGAATTATAGTTAAAATACTGCTAAAATAGTTTTTGATCACCTTTCCGTTGCAAGTGCCCTGCTGTGCAGCGGTTCGAGTGATAGTGTTCTCACTATGTGCACTATTTCATGTTTCACAGGGGCCGGCTCCATTGAAACAGTACTGTGATATCGCGTCCGATGGCTCGTGAAACCTTTTTGTAATACAATGAAATTAACGGTACTGTAAGATACCGAGCCATCGAAATGGTAAAAAAGCAGATATCCGGTTTTGCTGGAAACCGGACGACCTGTTCGAAAGTCATTCCCCGCCCGGAAATGCTTTTAACAAGTCGGCGCGGAAGGATGAAGAGAACCCTAGCACATCGGAGAGCAAAGAATCGCGTGTAAAAACGTTCCCTGTGTACAGAGTCGTAGCGGTAAATCCGGGAAACTCATTGGATAAAGAAAAACAGTTGAATAATTCCAGGAGAATGTTAGTATATTCTTTCGTCAGTTTGTATCAGGTTGGTGCAAGTAAAAATGTTGAACAAATTTATTTAATAACTAGCTGTACCCGGCCACGCGTTGCTGTGGCACAGTCTTGGCGCTGTTTTTCAAAAACAGCACGTTTTTACCTGTCACAGGTGTGACGTCTATACAGGGTGAGTTGCCACCTCAAATATCTTTGTTGTTTTTTTTTGTTTTTATGTAATTTTTTTTAGACATATGAAGGTCACCTTCATTTTTTTAAATGAAACGTTTTTCGCTAATAAATTGAAAACGAAGCGGCGGAGAACATTTTCGCAAAAGGAAAAGTTACTTCAAATGACCTCGGGTATCACCCCTTTCGGGGAAGTGCAATATTTAAATGTTACTTTATTAACAACTGATTTATTTATACTTGCCTTACCTACATCGTGTTTGTAGGACCGCCCGAAAAAATTCCGGGGTTGGTAGGTTCTGTATTGGGACGAAAGTGGTTTCTCTGGGGGTGGCGTACCGCTCCTAAATCGTGCGTGGTCAACTGATGAAGTTTCTGCCGAAGCTGCAACAAGGAAAACGTGGCCGCAGCCGCAAATTTCCGCGCGCACCAATAGCCCCTAGAAATTATAATGGTATTCGGGCCATCGTTCAATTATTGCGAAACTGATTTACGGCGCAGGCTTCCGACGGCTATTTTTCGACCACTTAACCATTTCTACCGATTATTCGATTAGAGATTGCGACGCGACGTACACTCGCCGCGGAAAGTAAGTTAACGATTGCTATTTCCAGGGAAATGAATATAATTATGTTGTATGCACGCGTAAACAAAGCTGTTGGGTTCTGCGGAGCCGTTGTGGATTCATGAGGGAAAATTTGAGGTACAGTAGATGAATAATAGATTACGGATTTTATGTATTTAGGGGCAAAATTGCATAATAGTTGAAACACAGAAGCTCCATTTTTTAATGTCAATGCTTAATATTCAAGAAAATTTCGTTTTCGATCTTCGAATTATTTTGTCTTTTATTGTTATTATGTTAATTTGATTCCAAAAGTCGAATTTATTTACCTTGCAAGATTGAATGATGCATGACATTGATGTATTGATGTTGTTCACAACATCAATGTTGATGTATACAAATTATTCACGATTCTAATAATTAACAATTTCTACGAAGAAATTGGTTTTAATGGTATTTAATAGTATGGTTTAATAGTAATACAATTTGTAGATAATGTTTTCATCCTAGTCAGGAACCACCCGTTTCAAGGGGCCGTCCATCCGTTGCAACTTACTGCAATTTTATCGTCCATTCTAATTCCAAAGCAAATTATACAGAAGACGTTATCGTAGTGCTAGAAGAACGAAATGGCGTAATGAATAGAACAACTAAAGAACAGAAACTATTGTTTCTGAGATTGACGTAACACTGAAAACATCTAAGGCAAAATCAAACTGGCGTTACGGAACGTTTCTTCGCAATGTTCCACATTGTCAATGTTCCATTATAAAAAGTATTTGACGCATAAGGGAGCAGTTGGCTGCTGTCAATGAACATATCGGAGGTGCAAACTGTTCAAACGTACGCTCCGCGAAAGCAAGTTGCGCAGAAAACACTTCAACTTCTTGAAATGAAAAGTTTTTCGACAGCCGTGAGGAAGTAGTGAAAGTTTTGAAACGCAAAGGGAACATCATTCGTCGTGTTCATAAGATGAAAGTCGCGTTTGGTTTTCACTCCATTAACACCTTTGCTTACTATATCAGTCTTTCTTCGCCTTAAGAAATTTTCACAAAATTCACATTATTTTCGCAAACGAAATTTAAACAAAAGATTATCATTGCTCGATGTAGACTTAAGATCGTCGATTCGAGAAACGAGTCGACGTTTTGTCGTTTGTTTGTTTTAAACTTTCATTTCGCGTGACGGATATACAGGAGCGAAATGTATTTATTCAGTAATGAGCGTCTGGAATATGTATATAATTTATACATACATATATATTTCTGCTAATTAGGTAGCAGCTTAGTTTCGTTAGACTCGAGACCAAGCGCCTCAAGATTTGCTTATTGAGCTTCTCGAAACGTATACAAATAACGCTAGCAAATTTCAAGCCAGGATAAATAGGCAGCAAAGCCTATTAATAATTCCCTTATTTACTCGTCAACTACACGGAAAGAATTTAGGCACAGCCTAATCAAGAACTTTTATGAAAAACTTCATAATTGTGTTTCTTCATTTTGTTGTACTTTTTTGACTCTACTCTGATCTCGTTAAAATTCTTTGCTTACTCCTCATATTTTCGTAGTTTTTAATTTTCTTCTGAAAAGTTGTGCTAGTTTGATGAATAACGCACAATTGAACGCTACACGATTTACTGCACGCTTCAATAAGGTTTAAGTTCAGCACTGACACTATGTAATTGTTGTATTATCTGAACAATCATGTTCCATTACTTAGCACGGATAATCGAAGTTCTACTGCATATGATTTTGAGACGATGAAGAATATTCGAGTATTTGCTAATGATATGAGACGTTACGCGGATAATTTGGGGTGCGATTGAAAACTCCCCTCGCGAAAGTACTGCGCCATCGCGATAGGGGAGGAGGTTCAAAAGCGAGCAATACGTCCGTGTGATTCGATGACGTTGATCGTCCTCGGTATATCGGTCGTACGTACCTCCCGGGCATATCGGGTTTGTAACGCTGCCATACGCACAGTCGGGGCTGGTGTTAGTTCAGCCGACGGACTGACGACTGTCATTTTCGAAGTTTTGCTACGATCAGCAGAGATCTTTTTTTATTGTGTATGCGGAACGTTCTACCGGTGCATTGTCATACAAAGCGAGGAAATATCGTCACCGTTCGCCCGTCGCGCATCGCGCCGAACAAGGAGACGAGAAGAAAAATTCAATTCCATTTGTAATGCGGTTTTACATCGGTGCCTTGTAGTACCTCGTCGACTTTATAATTCGATTCGCGTTCGCAGATTAAACGAAAAATAGAATCGACGCCTCGCCGTTCGATTTTTAAAAGATCCAAGCCCGACGGAACGGGGCGGATTCTGTTTTTGAGGCTCGGCGATTTGTCATCCGGACATGCACGCCGATTGAAAAATAATTGAACACTCTTCTGAATTTATATACGGTATTTAATTGCTTTCGCATCGGCCCCGTGTTCTTTCATACAATTTTACCGTCGAACGAATCGATTTCTCGAATGCCAAGCTAAATCGTGCTTTGTGCTTTACCAAAGTCTCGTCGATAATATCAACTTCTTTTTTTCATAGCTATTTTATCATACAGCTTTAGAACGAGATAATAGTTCGTAGGCTGTTGTGCCGCGTGATCATGGATTTATTATATCCTTACACTCTCCCACTCTACCCTTCCCTTTCTACGACGCTATCCCCCCACGCTTTCCATCTCCGTTGTGACTAATCTGGTACGGGGAGAGAGGGGGTACCTGTATTCCTCTCAGTCAATTCAATAGAAGAAGCGATATTTCTGCTATACATTGTGCGACACAAATTAGTCCCCACGATTTTTCAGCCCCTTCGGATAGTCGGACAGAAAAGTGTTTCTTCCCAAAGTTAATCAGTATTTAACCGACAAGAAATTGCAATTTTTTAAATTAAAAAAAGATTGGTTTTCAACAGAAAATCAAGGTCGCTGTCATATCTTTAAATGGACCTGGGTATTTTTATAATGGCTTAAATCATTGTCATCACTCAACGAACACTAATGTAATTCCCTAGTTTCATCCCCAGGATGCATCGTGTTTTACGAAACAATTTTTAGAGCATCAGACTCGTTCCACTTCGCTAGCATAAATGTCCCCGCATCGTGATGTAAACGGCCATTTAGGAGTTCTCGCGCGATTAGGTGGCGAAAGTTTAAAAGCACCGCAGTCGAAGCCCTTATCATTTGGAGGATGCGCTTCTTTCAATTTATTTCTGTCCAAGTTGCTCCTGAAACTGCTGTTTCGTGGACACCTTGTACACTGTATATTCGCAGATAATTTTATTTCACTTTGGCTACAGTTTGATAGCGCAACTTCATTTGCTCGTGTGCCCCGCAACTTCCTCTCCCGAACTTATGTAGACCACCGTGCGCACGACTCCCCGCGAAAATAACTGAACTTTTCTAAAATAACAAAAATTTCGGGTGAAAAACGTTCTGCAGTAGAAGCCTGTATTCTTGTTTCTCTGGTTTTAACAATACAGCATCGTGCACAGCGGAGAGAAGAATTGAATCAGTGCGAAGGCTTCTTTTAGAAAATAATCATTTGTTTATCTATCACGATAGGAAATGGGAGTGACTTGCAATGAATATTTATCTGCACTTATTTATTGTAGTCAACATATCAATTTATATTATTATTCATATACAGGGTGTCTCACTCAAATGTCGCCGCCAGAATATTTTTAATTTTGTTAATAATTGTTTAGTATCACATTAACAGTTTCAGAGATATATTCGATTGGGTCGATTTAAATGGGACACCCTGTATAATCAATACTTTCATTAATATTTTCAATAAAGTGACTACATAGTTACAATCTGTGCTGATAAATATTGGTAAATATTTCCTTTTTTCTTCCATTCTCTATTTTCTATTAAATAAATTCTTCAAATATATTCATATATTCAGAATTGTTTCCTTTTTTATTCGTTTTCGTCGTGTCAGTGTAGCATGACCTATCGTGCTATGGCACGATATCGAATTTTATAGCATAACCGATCCTCTTCGCTGCTGTATATGTATATTCGTAATTTCATTCTCGTGGATTACGATGCGGTTCGAATCGAATCCACGATTCTTGATATTGTGCACAAGATGATGCATATGTTCCATCTGGATTGAAGTTGAAACTTCTCTGTGTAACTGTAATTGGATTTCTGAATAGAGGATTAGGGAACGAACACAGGTGGCTGTTATACGATCTTCTTTCAGCATCCATACACATTACACATGCATATATTGGTTAAAACATAGTTTGTTATTCTCTGCGAAAACTGAAAATCCTCTTTGTTACTTCACAAATTATTATATTATTTTTACACTATGTCTCATAGACACAAATAACAGTTTTAATTCCTCTTGCCGTATTTTCGCGAGTGTCAGACTCGTGACGAAGAGTTTAACAACGGTTTCGGTAGAATATCGGTTATGCCGAAACCGGTGTTTTAACGATTTCGGTTTTCACCCATTTCGGTATTACGTATTTCGGTTTCGGGACAGCCTCTTGGTAGGATACCGGTACGAAATTTGTACCGTTATTAAGTGCCTGGTTCTAATTCCGAAGGTTCGGTCCGGCTGTCATTGTTCTTTTGGTCCGAGGGTATCTGGCGAGCCTGACGACGCCGGGCGCGTCGCGTCGGTTTTCGCGCGCTCCGGACAGCACGAGGGTTCGCGTAGTTTTCTCCCCAACGCGTCGCGTCGTCGACGGAGGAGCTTGCGCCAGTTTGGTGTGCGTCGCACAGAGAGACGCGCGCCGCGACGCGACGCGCCACGGAACGGAACGCTCCTCGGGCCAGGTGACCCTTTTCGTGGTGGCACGCGAGCACCCGGTGCCAGTTTTGTTCAACCGATCGGAGAAGAATCATCTCTGTGGGTGGTCATGACCGATCATACGCCGAAACCACGCTGCTGGCCTGTTTGACGATCGATCTCATCGCGATCGCTCCCAATCGATTCGGGAACACCGTGTTCGTGCGTGTTCGAACTCCTCGAAACGATCGGATCCAGTGGAACAAAAAATCTTCAACCGGAAACTATACAAGTATCGTTTACGGATTATCGGTATCCTCGAAGTTGTTCGGTACAGTGACAGCAAAGACGCACAGGAGCAATGAGGATTGTGTGTGTTCCGTGACAGGGTCCTAAATTTGCATCTCCGGACGCCTGCTGGCCGTTTCTGGCTTGTTTCCTCCGTTTCAGTGTTTCATTTGAGTTTGATGGGTGTCCACGAATTAACACCTCTCTGCACCGACACCTTCTCGGTCCCCACGGTGTTTCCAGGGTCTGTTCGATAGAAAGACTTTGGATGGCTCGGGCAGATCTTTT
>CAXAAD010000146.1:67500-172765 GCA_963966675.1 Lasioglossum calceatum | reverse complement strand
CGATGCAAACGAGTTTCTTTCAGATTCGATGATTCCTCGCTTCACGAGTCTATTTCTGGGCCGAATCGTTGTTTCTTGTGCGAGATCGGTGCATTTGAATGCAAATTCACGAAATAGACGCAGAAACGCCCGAAACGCGATGCAAACGAGTTTCTTTCAGATTCTATGATTCCTCGCTTCACGAGTCTATTTCTGGGCGAATCGTTGTTTCTTGTGCGAGATCGGTGCATTTGAATGCAAATACACGAAATAGACGCAGAAACGCCGCATCGGCATGCCGAAACGCGATGCAATCGAGCTTATTTCAGATTCGATGATTCCTCGCTTCACGAGTCTATTCCTGGGCCGAAACGTTGTTTCTTGTGCGAGATCGGTGCATTTGAATGCAAATTCACGAAATAGACGCAGAAACGCCGAAACGCGATGCAAACGAGTTTATTTCAGATTCTATGATTCCTCGCTTCACGAGTCAATTTCTGTGCCGAATCGTTGTTTCTTGTGCGAGATCGGTGCATTTGAATGCAAATTCACGAAATAGACGCAGAAACGCCGAAACGCGATGCAAACGAGTTTATTTCAGATTCTATGATTCCTCGCTTCACGAGTCAATTTCTGGGCCGAATCGTTGTTTCTTGTGCGAGATCGGTGCATTTGAATGCAAATGCACGAAGTAGACGCAGAAACACCGAATCGGCATGCCGCAGCGCGATGCAAACGAGTTTCTTTCAGATCCGATGATTCCTCGCTTCACGAGTCTATTTCTGGGCGAATCGTTGTTTGTTGTGCGAGATCGTTGCATTTGAATGCAAATACACGAAATAGACGCAGAAACGCCGAAACGCGATGCAAACGAGTTTATTTCAGATTCTATGATTCCTCGCTTCTCGAGTCAATTTCTGTGCCGAATGCAAATACACGAGAAACACGGAATCGGCATGCCGAAGCGCGATGCAAACGAGTTTATTTCAGATTCGATGATTCCTCGCTTCACGAGTCAATTTCTGGGCCGAATCGTTGTTTCTTGTGCGAGATCGGTGCATTTGAATGCAAATGCACGAAATAGACGCAGAAACACCGAATCGGCATGCCGCAGCGCGATGCAAACGAGTTTATTTCAGATTCTATGATTCCTCGCTTCACGAGTCTATTTCTGGGCCGAATCGTTGTTTCTTGTGCGAGATCGGTGCATTTGAATGCAAATTCACGAAATAGACGCAGAAACGCCGAAACGCGATGCAAACGAGTTTATTTCAGATTCTATGATTCCTCGCTTCACGAGTCAATTTCTGTGCCGAATCGTTGTTTCTTGTGCGAGATCGGTGCATTTGAATGCAGATACACGAAATAGAGGCAGAAACACCGAATCGGCATGCCGAAACGCGATGCAATCGAGTTTATTTCAGATTCGAAGATTCCTCGCTTCACGAGTCTATTTCTGGGCGAATCGTTGTTTCTTGTGCGAGATCGGTGCATTTGAATGCAAATACACGAAATAGACGCAGAAACGCCGCATCGGCATGCCGAAACGCGATGCAATCGAGCTTATTTCAGATTCGATGATTCCTCGCTTCACGAGTCTATTCCTGGGCCGAATCGTTGTTTCTTGTGCGAGATCGGTGCATTTGAATGCAAATTCACGAAATAGACGCAGAAACGCCGAAACGCGATGCAAACGAGTTTATTTCAGATTCTATGATTCCTCGCTTCACGAGTCAATTTCTGTGCCGAATCGTTGTTTCTTGTGCGAGATCGGTGCATTTGAATGCAGATACACGAAATAGAGGCAGAAACACCGAATCGGCATGCCGAAACGCGATGCAATCGAGTTTATTTCAGATTCGATGATTCCTCGTTTCACGAGTATATTTCTGGTCCGATTCGTTGTTTCTTGTGCGAGATCGGTGCATTGGAATGCAAATACACGAAATAGACGCAGAAACACCGAATCGGCATGCCGAAACCTGATGCAATCGAGTTTATTTCAGATGCGATGATTCATTGTTTCTCGAGTCTATTTCTTTGCCGAATCGTTGTTTCTTGCGCGAGATCGGTGCATTTGAATGCAAATACACGGAATACACCCAGAAACGCCGAAACGCGATGCAAACGAGTTTATTTCAGATTCTATGATTCCTCGCTTCACGAGTCAATTTCTGGGCCGAATCCTTGTTTCTTGTGCGAGATCGGTGCATTTGAATGCAATTTCACGAAATAGACGCAGAAACGCCGAAACGCGATGCAAACGAGTTTATTTCAGATTCTATGATTCCTCGCTTCACGAGTCAATTTCTGTGCCGAATCGTTGTTTCTTGTGCGAGATCGGTGCATTTGAATGCAAATACACGAAATAGACTCAGAAACGCCGAATCGGCATGCCGAAACGCGATGCAATAGAGTTTATTTCAGATTCGATGATTATTCGTTTCACGAGTCTATTTCTGGGCCGAATCGTTGTTTCTTGTGCGAGATCGGTGCATTTGAATGCAAATACACGAAATAGACGCAGAAACGCCGAAACGCGATGCAAACGAATTTATTTCAGATTCTATGATTCCTCGCTTCACGAGTCAATTTCTGTGCCGAATCGTTGTTTCTTGTGCGAGATCGGTGCATTTGAATGCAAATTCACGAAATAGACGCAGAAACGCCGAAACGCGATGCAAACGAGTTTATTTCAGATTCTATGATTCCTCGCTTCACGAGTCAATTTCTGTGCCGAATGCAAATACACGAGAAACACGGAATCGGCATGCCGAAGCGCGATGCAAACGAGTTTATTTCAGATTCGATGATTCCTCGCTTCACGAGTCAATTTCTGGGCCGAATCGTTGTTTCTTGTGCGAGATCGGTGCATTTGAATGCAAATGCACGAAATAGACGCAGAAACACCGAATCGGCATGCCGCAGCGCGATGCAAACGAGTTTCTTTCAGATTCGATGATTCCTCGCTTCACGAGTCTATTTCTGGGCCGAATCGTTGTTTCTTGTGCGAGATCGGTGCATTTGAATGCAAATTCACGAAATAGACGCAGAAACGCCGAAACGCGATGCAAACGAGTTTATTTCAGATTCTATGATTCCTCGCTTCACGAGTCAATTTCTGTGCCGAATCGTTGTTTCTTGTGCGAGATCGGTGCATTTGAATGCAGATACACGAAATAGAGGCAGAAACACCGAATCGGCATGCCGAAACGCGATGCAATCGAGCTTATTTCAGATTCGATGATTCCTCGCTTCACGAGTCTATTCCTGGGCCGAATCGTTGTTTCTTGTGCGAGATCGGTGCATTTGAATGCAAATTCACGAAATAGACGCAGAAACGCCGAAACGCGATGCAAACGAGTTTATTTCAGATTCTATGATTCCTCGCTTCACGAGTCAATTTCTGTGCCGAATCGTTGTTTCTTGTGCGAGATCGGTGCATTTGAATGCAAATTCACGAAATAGACGCAGAAACGCCGAAACGCGATGCAAACGAGTTTATTTCAGATTCTATGATTCCTCGCTTCACGAGTCAATTTCTGTGCCGAATCGTTGTTTCTTGTGCGAGATCGGTGCATTTGAATGCAAATGCACGAAATAGACGCAGAAACACCGAATCGGCATGCCGCAGCGCGATGCAAACGAGTTTCTTTCAGATCCGATGATTCCTCGCTTCACGAGTCTATTTCTGGGCGAATCGTTGTTTGTTGTGCGAGATCGTTGCATTTGAATGCAAATACACGAAATAGACGCAGAAACGCCGAAACGCGATGCAAACGAGTTTATTTCAGATTCTATGATTCCTCGCTTCACGAGTCAATTTCTGTGCCGAATGCAAATACACGAGAAACACGGAATCGGCATGCCGAAGCGCGATGCAAACGAGTTTATTTCAGATTCGATGATTCCTCGCTTCACGAGTCAATTTCTGGGCCGAATCGTTGTTTCTTGTGCGAGATCGGTGCATTTGAATGCAAATGCACGAAACAGACGCAGAAACACCGAATCGGCATGCCGCAGCGCGATGCAAACGAGTTTCTTTCAGATTCGATGATTCCTCGCTTCACGAGTCTATTTCTGGGCCGAATCGTTGTTTCTTGTGCGAGATCGGTGCATTTGAATGCAAATTCACGAAATAGACGCAGAAACGCCGAAACGCGATGCAAACGAGTTTATTTCAGATTCTATGATTCCTCGCTTCACGAGTCAATTTCTGTGCCGAATGCAAATACACGAGAAACACGGAATCGGCATGCCGAAGCGCGATGCAAACGAGTTTATTTCAGATTCGATGATTCCTCGCTTCACGAGTCAATTTCTGGGCCGAATCGTTGTTTCTTGTGCGAGATCGGTGCAATTGAATGCAAATGCACGAAATAGACTCAGAAACGCCGAATCGGCATGCCGAAACGCGATGCAATAGAGTTTATTTCAGATTCGATGATTATTCGTATCACGAGTCTTTTTCTGGGCCGAATCGTTGTTTCTTGTGCGAGATCGGTGCAATTGAATGCAAATGCACGAAATTGACGCAGAAACACCGAATCGGCATGCCGCAGCGCGATGCAAACGAGTTTCTTTCAGATTCGATGATTCCTCGCTTCACGAGTCTATTTCTGGGCCGAATCGTTGTTTCTTGTGCGAGATCGGTGCATTTGAATGCAAATTCACGAAATAGACGCAGAAACGCCGAAACGCGATGCAAACGAGTTTATTTCAGATTCTATGATTCCTCGCTTCACGAGTCAATTTCTGTGCCGAATCGTAGTTTCTTGTGCGAGATCGGTGCATTTGAATGCAAATACACGAAATAGACTCAGAAACGACGAATCGGCATGCCGAAACGCGATGCAATCGAGTTTATTTCAGATTCGATGATTCCTCGTTTCACGAGTCTATTTCTGGTCCGATTCGTTGTTTCTTGTGCGAGATCGGTGCATTGGAATGCAAATACACGAAATAGACGCAGAAACACCGAATCGGCAAGCCGCATCGCGATGCAATGGAGTTTATTTCAGATTCGATGATTATTCGTTTCACGAGTCTTTTTCTGAGCCGAATCGTTGTTTCTTGTGCGAGATCGGTATATTTGGATGCAAGTACACAAAATAGACGCACAAACACCGAAACGGCGAGCCGAAGCGCGATGCAATCGAGTTTATTTCAGATTCGATGATTCCTCGTTTCACGAGTCTATTTCTGGTCCGATTCGTTGTTCCTTGTGCGAGATCGGTGCATTGGAATGCAAATACACGAAATAGACGCAGAAACACCGAATCGGCATGCCGAAACCTGATGCAATCGAGTTTATTTCAGATGCGATGATTCATTGTTTCTCGAGTCTATTTCTTTGCCGAATCGTTGTTTCTTGCGCGAGATCGGTGCAATTGAATGCAAATACACGACATAGACGCAGAAACACCGAATCGGCAAGTCGCATCGCGATGCAATGGAGTTTATTTCAGATTCGATGATTATTCGTTTCACGAGTCTTTTTCTGAGCCGAATCGTTGTTTCTTGTGCGAGATCGGTGCATTTGAATGCAAATTCACGAAATAGACGCAGAAACGCCGAAACGCGATGCAAACGAGTTTATTTCAGATTCTATGATTCCTCGCTTCACGAGTCTATTTCTGGGCGAATCGTTGTTTCTTGTGCGAGATCGGTGCATTTGAATGCAAATACACGAAATAGACGCAGAAACGCCGCATCGGCATGCCGAAACGCGATGCAATCGAGCTTATTTCAGATTCGATGATTCCTCGCTTCACGAGTCTATTCCTGGGCCGAAACGTTGTTTCTTGTGCGAGATCGGTGCATTTGAATGCAAATTCACGAAATAGACGCAGAAACGCCGAAACGCGATGCAAACGAGTTTATTTCAGATTCTATGATTCCTCGCTTCACGAGTCAATTTCTGTGCCGAATCGTTGTTTCTTGTGCGAGATCGGTGCATTTGAATGCAAATTCACGAAATAGACGCAGAAACGCCGAAACGCGATGCAAACGAGTTTATTTCAGATTCTAAGATTCCTCGCTTCACGAGTCAATTTCTGGGCCGAATCGTTGTTTCTTGTGCGAGATCGGTGCATTTGAATGCAAATGCACGAAGTAGACGCAGAAACACCGAATCGGCATGCCGCAGCGCGATGCAAACGAGTTTCTTTCAGATCCGATGATTCCTCGCTTCACGAGTCTATTTCTGGGCGAATCGTTGTTTGTTGTGCGAGATCGTTGCATTTGAATGCAAATACACGAAATAGACGCAGAAACGCCGAAACGCGATGCAAACGAGTTTATTTCAGATTCTATGATTCCTCGCTTCTCGAGTCAATTTCTGTGCCGAATGCAAATACACGAGAAACACGGAATCGGCATGCCGAAGCGCGATGCAAACGAGTTTATTTCAGATTCGATGATTCCTCGCTTCACGAGTCAATTTCTGGGCCGAATCGTTGTTTCTTGTGCGAGATCGGTGCATTTGAATGCAAATGCACGAAATAGACGCAGAAACACCGAATCGGCATGCCGCAGCGCGATGCAAACGAGTTTATTTCAGATTCTATGATTCCTCGCTTCACGAGTCTATTTCTGGGCCGAATCGTTGTTTCTTGTGCGAGATCGGTGCATTTGAATGCAAATTCACGAAATAGACGCAGAAACGCCGAAACGCGATGCAAACGAGTTTATTTCAGATTCTATGATTCCTCGCTTCACGAGTCAATTTCTGTGCCGAATCGTTGTTTCTTGTGCGAGATCGGTGCATTTGAATGCAGATACACGAAATAGAGGCAGAAACACCGAATCGGCATGCCGAAACGCGATGCAATCGAGTTTATTTCAGATTCGAAGATTCCTCGCTTCACGAGTCTATTTCTGGGCGAATCGTTGTTTCTTGTGCGAGATCGGTGCATTTGAATGCAAATACACGAAATAGACGCAGAAACGCCGCATCGGCATGCCGAAACGCGATGCAATCGAGCTTATTTCAGATTCGATGATTCCTCGCTTCACGAGTCTATTCCTGGGCCGAATCGTTGTTTCTTGTGCGAGATCGGTGCATTTGAATGCAAATTCACGAAATAGACGCAGAAACGCCGAAACGCGATGCAAACGAGTTTATTTCAGATTGCCTATGATTCCTCGCTTCACGAGTCAATTTCTGTGCCGAATCGTTGTTTCTTGTGCGAGATCGGTGCATTTGAATGCAGATACACGAAATAGAGGCAGAAACACCGAATCGGCATGCCGAAACGCGATGCAATCGAGTTTATTTCAGATTCGATGATTCCTCGTTTCACGAGTATATTTCTGGTCCGATTCGTTGTTTCTTGTGCGAGATCGGTGCATTGGAATGCAAATACACGAAATAGACGCAGAAACACCGAATCGGCATGCCGAAACCTGATGCAATCGAGTTTATTTCAGATGCGATGATTCATTGTTTCTCGAGTCTATTTCTTTGCCGAATCGTTGTTTCTTGCGCGAGATCGGTGCATTTGAATGCAAATACACGGAATACACCCAGAAACGCCGAAACGCGATGCAAACGAGTTTATTTCAGATTCTATGATTCCACGCTTCACGAGTCAATTTCTGGGCCGAATCCTTGTTTCTTGTGCGAGATCGGTGCATTTGAATGCAATTTCACGAAATAGACGCAGAAACGCCGAAACGCGATGCAAACGAGTTTATTTCAGATTCTATGATTCCTCGCTTCACGAGTCAATTTCTGTGCCGAATCGTTGTTTCTTGTGCGAGATCGGTGCATTTGAATGCAAATACACGAAATAGACTCAGAAACGCCGAATCGGCATGCCGAAACGCGATGCAATAGAGTTTATTTCAGATTCGATGATTATTCGTTTCACGAGTCTATTTCTGGGCCGAATCGTTGTTTCTTGTGCGAGATCGGTGCATTTGAATGCAAATACACGAAATAGACGCAGAAACGCCGAAACGCGATGCAAACGAATTTATTTCAGATTCTATGATTCCTCGCTTCACGAGTCAATTTCTGTGCCGAATCGTTGTTTCTTGTGCGAGATCGGTGCATTTGAATGCAAATTCACGAAATAGACGCAGAAACGCCGAAACGCGATGCAAACGAGTTTATTTCAGATTCTATGATTCCTCGCTTCACGAGTCAATTTCTGTGCCGAATGCAAATACACGAGAAACACGGAATCGGCATGCCGAAGCGCGATGCAAACGAGTTTATTTCAGATTCGATGATTCCTCGCTTCACGAGTCAATTTCTGGGCCGAATCGTTGTTTCTTGTGCGAGATCGGTGCATTTGAATGCAAATGCACGAAATAGACGCAGAAACACCGAATCGGCATGCCGCAGCGCGATGCAAACGAGTTTCTTTCAGATTCGATGATTCCTCGCTTCACGAGTCTATTTCTGGGCCGAATCGTTGTTTCTTGTGCGAGATCGGTGCATTTGAATGCAAATTCACGAAATAGACGCAGAAACGCCGAAACGCGATGCAAACGAGTTTATTTCAGATTCTATGATTCCTCGCTTCACGAGTCAATTTCTGTGCCGAATCGTTGTTTCTTGTGCGAGATCGGTGCATTTGAATGCAGATACACGAAATAGAGGCAGAAACACCGAATCGGCATGCCGAAACGCGATGCAATCGAGCTTATTTCAGATTCGATGATTCCTCGCTTCACGAGTCTATTCCTGGGCCGAATCGTTGTTTCTTGTGCGAGATCGGTGCATTTGAATGCAAATTCACGAAATAGACGCAGAAACGCCGAAACGCGATGCAAACGAGTTTATTTCAGATTCTATGATTCCTCGCTTCACGAGTCAATTTCTGTGCCGAATCGTTGTTTCTTGTGCGAGATCGGTGCATTTGAATGCAAATTCACGAAATAGACGCAGAAACGCCGAAACGCGATGCAAACGAGTTTATTTCAGATTCTATGATTCCTCGCTTCACGAGTCAATTTCTGTGCCGAATCGTTGTTTCTTGTACGAGATCGGTGCATTTGAATGCAAATGCACGAAATAGACGCAGAAACACCGAATCGGCATGCCGCAGCGCGATGCAAACGAGTTTCTTTCAGATCCGATGATTCCTCGCTTCACGAGTCTATTTCTGGGCGAATCGTTGTTTGTTGTGCGAGATCGTTGCATTTGAATGCAAATACACGAAATAGACGCAGAAACGCCGAAACGCGATGCAAACGAGTTTATTTCAGATTCTATGATTCCTCGCTTCACGAGTCAATTTCTGTGCCGAATGCAAATACACGAGAAACACGGAATCGGCATGCCGAAGCGCGATGCAAACGAGTTTATTTCAGATTCGATGATTCCTCGCTTCACGAGTCAATTTCTGGGCCGAATCGTTGTTTCTTGTGCGAGATCGGTGCATTTGAATGCAAATGCACGAAACAGACGCAGAAACACCGAATCGGCATGCCGCAGCGCGATGCAAACGAGTTTCTTTCAGATTCGATGATTCCTCGCTTCACGAGTCTATTTCTGGGCCGAATCGTTGTTTCTTGTGCGAGATCGGTGCATTTGAATGCAAATTCACGAAATAGACGCAGAAACGCCGAAACGCGATGCAAACGAGTTTATTTCAGATTCTATGATTCCTCGCTTCACGAGTCAATTTCTGTGCCGAATGCAAATACACGAGAAACACGGAATCGGCATGCCGAAGCGCGATGCAAACGAGTTTATTTCAGATTCGATGATTCCTCGCTTCACGAGTCAATTTCTGGGCCGAATCGTTGTTTCTTGTGCGAGATCGGTGCAATTGAATGCAAATGCACGAAATAGACTCAGAAACGCCCAATCGGCATGCCGAAACGCGATGCAATAGAGTTTATTTCAGATTCGATGATTATTCGTATCACGAGTCTTTTTCTGGGCCGAATCGTTGTTTCTTGTGCGAGATCGGTGCAATTGAATGCAAATGCACGAAATTGACGCAGAAACACCGAATCGGCATGCCGCAGCGCGATGCAAATGTTACGTTCCAGGTACCCAGCGAACGAGAGGGCGACACCTGGAGCGACGGAGACAAGATTTTAATAAGAACGGTCTTTTACGCCGAGACAGCCAGATGGGCTGTCATATGCGTTAGGACACCGGAAACCGTTTAGAGCCGACATCCGCTTGCAGTCAACGCGGATGGGAATGATTTGAGGTTAGTATAACGAACGCGGTGAGTTGACAGGACGCGGAGAATAGGTACAGTATATTAGAGTATGACACGAATTCTCACCGGTCGTTAGCAGGTTAGTAGTATTGTCGCAGGAGCTGCGCACGTCGAGCTGCGTAGACCTCGTACTGAGGATCGTCGATGCAGATCTCTTCTAGACGAGGTAGGTTAGGCAGCCGTCTGCGTGGCTGCTGCGGAAGGATGACAGCTGGACGAACTGGTAGACGCAAGATGATGCGTTCAGAAGCTGACAGGTAATTATCGTTGATAATCCTGCAGCGTGGACGTGGGAGAATGACGGTCTCCTGACTGTCGTCGTCTGAGATGTCAATCAGGTCGATGACCTCGTAGCACTCAGCTGGCTGGCTGGCTGGGCTCGCTGGACGCGCGAGGTCCGCGTGGTAGACCTCGTTTCGGAGAACCGGGCGACACTGACAACCGTAGACGGAAACGTGGTCAGACGCGTCGCATTCGATTCTTTCGGTCGGCACGACGCGTACGACGCATGTGAGGATGGGTTCAAGAAAAACACCCTATCTGAATTGATTATAAAACGTCCACTCGTTATCGACGCTACTCAGCGGAGCGGTGAGACACCGAACTCGCTAGCCGAGTCACTTAGCGTGAGAACGAGGGCACTGATTCGAAACTGTCACTGAATTGAAATAGTTACTCCGTATAAGTGTTTGCACAGTAATAAAAGTCTACTCGTCAATTACTATCTCGGCGGAGCGATATGCAGCTTCCCTTTGTGACCGAGATTTGTATAGTAATATATCGAGAGCACGAGTTCGAAGTCGACTTGTCGAACGTCTACTGGCGGTGCTGTGTTGCCACTTCACTCTGAGACCAGGTTATTAGACGAAACAAGCGCACGTTGGAATATTAAAATATGAATATTGAAATAATAATATTGAATTAGACTGTCTCTTGTCGAAGTCTAACTGGCGGTGCTGTGTTACCACTTCACTCTGAGACCAGGTTATTTAGACGAGACAAGAGTACGTTGAGATATTATAAAAGAACTGTCACTTGAAATAAAAGAATAGATGCAAGTAAAAACAAACACACGAAGAACTGGTATGATCGTAGTTTATTCACAAGTCCTTAGACTTCACTTGAAAACAAATAATAAAGTCCGTAGACTGTCACGTAACAAAATGATATAGTATAATAATAATAAATCGTAGATGCACAATAATTATTTATATAGAGAAGTTGGATTTTAATAGGAATTGATTTAGTAATGATTTGGGAGTTAGGAATAGTGATTGAATTGAATTGGAATAGTAGGAGCACTCGTCGTAGACTTTTCGTCGAATTCCCGAATTGAAGTGACGCAGGTTAGCACGTCTGTTCACTTCGCTGGCTTAGGCCAGACTGAATTATTCTTCAGTTCGCTCGGCTTTATACCTTTTCATTCCTGCTGAGGCAGCGGTCTCTTTGTTCTCGAGGAACGCTGATTCTGCAGTCTCTTTGTTCTCGAGAAAAGGTCTACTCGAGAGGAGATGAGGGTTAGAACAAGTTGTGAGTGTAGATGAGGGCTTGAACAAGTTGTAAGTGGAAATGAGGATTTGAACAAGCTGTGAGTAGTGGTGAAGATCCGAACAAGGATTTTGGGTAAAGTGGAGATTTGAGCGAGGATTGGTTTTAGGACAATTTCCAAAAAGGTTTGGGATTTAAGTAGCGATGGGTTGGAACGATTATGTGAAAAGTTGGGAATTGAATAGCGATGGGTTTTGGAACAATTTCGTAGAATGTTAAGATGGAAGTAGTGATGGGTTTTTGAACAAGTTTAGGGATGTTAGAGGACTTGATGAGCTGAACATTTATGGATACAATAATCTTAGTTTTTAGAGCTTAATTCTATAATCGAGTGACGACTCGATTTCGCACACTATGCATGTAATACAAGTTAGATTCATGCATACTTTCCATACTTATCGAGGTATACACGCAAAGTCCAACGTCGGTGGTCGGACCGACGTAACACCTCCCTCGCCGAAGAAGAAATTTCACGCAGGAAATTTCTCGACTCGGGGTGCTTTGACGAACGCACGTACTTATAGTCTATCGTCGTTCGTTGTGTCGTGAGTGAGTGATCCACGCAGGGAGCTCAGCTCACGGCGAATGCTCTCGACATTGGTACGGAACACTGGGTGCACTGATATGTTGTCTAGGTCCGCACGGGGGTTTGGGGATGGTTTCACTGATTTTGGACAGTCGATGTCGCAATGTTCTTTCGACTGTGTTGAGGGTATTTGGGGTGGGAGGGGATCACACACTTCACTATCGTTTTCTTCTTTCTTGTATCTCACGGCATATGTGTAATTCTCGTCCTTTTGTTTTAGGAAGATGAATAATCTGGTCAGGGAACTCCAGATGGCGACGAGAAGGTGTAGGCTCCAGCCATACAATGAATGGAGGGCGATGCCGTTGATGATGGTGCTGATGATTGTTTTTATTGTGCGGATTGCTATGTACAATCCGATCAGTCCAGCACTTATGGATCCGAACGTGGTGAATCCAGACCATAACTTTTGCGCTGTGGACTCAGCTATTTGTTGTAGCGAGTCTTCGTCGAGCAGGTTGAACATGTTTATATTTCCTGATGCGTATTGCCTGCCCGAGGCACCTTGCGCGATGGTATTAATTACCGCTACCTTTTCTACAGGAAACATTATATGATCCTGGAGTTTGTCGAGGTCGGCTTGTGAATATATGCCTCCTGTTGCGATGTTCTTGGGGTCCACGTATTTCCATGTGGCCTTTGAGAGTGGATGCAATTCTGATGGTGCAACCGTTTCTGTCAATATTGGAGTGAGGCGGTACCATGTTCCATGTATTTTATAATATGGAGATAACAACTCATTACATGGTTTCTCTGTTCCGGTACTGGAGATAATGTGGTCCCTTGGTTTTAGGAACCTCGACGAATTCTTGTACGTGATGGGTAATTCGTCGTAGCAACGTTCTGTTTTCCTTATTTGAACTGTCACTGGTATGCACTTGATAATGTGCACTACTTCGCCTGCTGGGACTGCGATGAATCCGGCGTCCTTCATGATGGCGGTTGCCACTTCTTCAGGAGAGGTGTGCAATTGCGTGAGCGCATTCTGGAGAATTTGTCGCTCCAGCTCGCATTTTTGGCGGATGACATCTTTGTAAAGTTGAGAAAATTGTTTACGGAGGTGTTTCTCTACGTAAACGAATTTGCTGTTGACATAGGTAAATATGTCGAGATTGTTAACCAGAGTGGAAGTCCTTTCCTTAAACTTTCCTGACTTTCCGGTTTCTAGGATAAATAATTTGGGATGTTCTGTGCGTATTATAATGAATCCACAAACTGAGGTGCGTCCTGTTTCCGTTAATGCAAACGTTGTGTCTTGAGAAGCGACAGTGTACAGGGTTGGCGAGGATGTTGTTTGTGAAGATAGTTTGGTTGCTAAGCCGTCAAACAGAACATCGTAGTT
This sequence comes from Lasioglossum calceatum, assembly GCA_963966675.1. Classification (NCBI taxonomy): domain Eukaryota; kingdom Metazoa; phylum Arthropoda; class Insecta; order Hymenoptera; family Halictidae; genus Lasioglossum; species Lasioglossum calceatum. The sequence continues at coordinate 159,120 of CAXAAD010000146.1, read as the reverse complement.
GCTGAATTTGCAGGAATCTGTGGGTGCGGTTTCCCAGAAGGTGTAACCGTCTTGAGAGTCGAGGCAGTTGCCCTTTTGAAGTGAGCAGGTCTGCCCTGATTGTAAGTGGATTTGTCCAGTGGACAGCCTTATAGGTGCGATGTAATCCTTTATTGTAATGCGCACTATAGCTTGTACGACGACGTCTGTCCAAGTTCCGAAGGGATCGCTGTACGTTGTACCTGAGCAGCGGCCGTCGTTTTTGATTTTTCCAGCCATCGTCAGACTGCGGGAAGTGGTGGAATTCGGCTGAATTCCAGTGATCTGCGCTGCTGGAGTGATGTATAGGGTTCCCGTGGTGTGCAGGTTGGAACACGTTTCGCTGGTGGTTGCCAGTAAGTATTCCTGTCGACCGTTGGCAACTACCGAATTGTGGGAGTGCATTCCACAGTAGTAGATAGTTCTGTCTATCTCGATGTGGCACTGGAGAACTTTTGTTTGTGAGAATTCTGCTAATTGCAGGAGTTGGATCCGCTCTAGGCTTTCGGCTGGCGTGATGTCCTCTGGTTCGCAGTTCAGGTTGTCGACCGTGGAGTAGGTAGTAACGTTGAGGGTTGATCCGCCACAGTCATATCCAATGAGTGTGTGGACCCGAGTTACGATGTAGAGCAGAGCGGTAACTTGTATTAGATACATGTTGATCGTTGCGTGGTTGTCTGTTGACTGGAGGTCCTCTGGGATGGTCGTATCTTCCATGAGGCTGAGTTGCGGTGCGATAGTCTTATCTTCCGAATGCGGAGGGGAGACTTGCTGATGCGGGGTTTTGTTTTCCGTTCGTGGTGTGACACCTAAGTTGCGGTTATCACGGGGGTATCGCGTGACGATAACCTTTTTCTTTACCTTCGCGGGCGCATGCTTCGCGGAAATAAGATAGCTAGACGGATGGACTTTGTTTCGAGTCGCACGGCCATCGGACCGTTGGAATTGGAGGAGATCGTTTCCTAATGCTGATTCGAAGTTTTGTATTTGAAGTGATAAGTGTACTCTCCTTGGTTCTGGTTTTGGAATTATTGCAGGGTGATCGTTTGAGATCGACTCGTATGCTCGATCCATACGAGGTGGAGTCTTATGCAGACGTTTGTTTGGTTTGCCAGAATCAAGGATGTGAGTAGCTCTATTCAAGAAGTTAAGGTTACACTCGTCGGCTTCTTTAGCATCGACTTTATATGAATTTGCGATGGGGTAAACCCTTTTAGGTTTTGATTTGAGAGAGCCTTCCTGGGGTTCGGAATTAGTAAGGTCGGGATGGTTACCGAATTCGTCGGGATGGTTACCGGATTTAAGAAGGTCGGGATGGTTACCGAATGCGTCGGGATGGTTACCGGAATTAGTAAGGTCGGGGTGGTTACCGAATGCGTCGGGATGGTTACCGGAATTAGTAAGGTCGGGATGGTTACCGAATGCGTCGGGATGGTTACCGGAATTAGAAGAGTCGGGATGGTTACCGAATGCGTCGGGATGGTTACCGGAATTAGGAGAGTCGGGATGGTTACCGAATGCGTCGGGATGGTTACCGGAATTGAGAAAATCGGAGTGGTTACCGGAACTTGCTGAATAGCGCTCGATCTCTTCCACTTCCAAGGTGGGTAGTTGGAACGCTATCGGACACGAGGATGTGTTGAAACATCTTAGGCACGCTTTGCCCTCGCGGTTAGTGACTACGCAGTCACCGAGGAATACATCCGGCGCGATGTCAATGCGACGAATATATCCCTGTTTTGGGCCATCGACGCTGACTGCAATGCAGGCCGCGGTACGTGGCTCGATTACAAACTGCTCGGAGTTTGTCTTAGTCTCATTGTTGGACCGTGGAATTGAATTCTCGCTCTTAACGGTCTGACTCTTCGCGGTTTTCTCCGATATCTCACGAGTCTCCTTTGATTCCGGCCGTTTATTCGAGGAAGGCCTTGGTGGCTCAGTCCTCGCGGCGTTTTTCTCTAGGGAGAGCTCGATCGATTCCCGAGAAGGCATTGATATAACCTTCGTCACCGGATATTCGCGAGACTCAGTCGGTAGTGTGCGAGGGTTGGAGAACGGAATGGATGCGTCTCCAAGCAAGACAAATTGTCTTGCGAAGGAAATCTCAGCTCCTCCTATGAAGAAGGGCGAGCCGAGAATTCCATCGATATTAACCGGAAAATCGTCCTCAAGTACTTGGAATGTTACAGGGATCGTTCCCTGTACTAGTATATTGACTTCACCGAGAGTTGTTAAAGAGCCCTCGGTAATTCCTTGTACTTCTATTTTATTAGACGGATCGATTTCGGTGTTAGGCATAAGGCCTGACGCGCGGATCAAATTTATTTCGGAACCCGTATCCAACAAGAATTCACATTTTCTTTTCAGTTGGGGGGCAGAAACTTTTATGCGCGGTATTGGAGAGTCTACTGCGAGGTTGACGGCAGAGACGAGTCTTTGGGCGGGTCGTTTGCCCGGATTACGGTTTGAATCCGCGTAGGAGGTTGGCTCGGGGACGCGGCCTCCCGCCGTCGGCTGGCGTCGATCGGGAGGCCGGGTTCGTTTCCCGACCTATTGTTGTTGAAGGCACGTTTGCGACATTCGTGAATGTCGTGCCCTGGGATTCTGCAGTAGTTGCAATATTTTTGTTGGGACGCTGGACGCCTATCGCGGTCTTCACGGTATGTGTTTCGTTCGTGAAGATCGGGTTCGGAGCGTCGTTGTGGCGTCGGGGAGCGATAAGAATCGCGGTTTGGGTTACGCCACGATTCTGGACGTTGGTCGGATCTAGTGTCTCGACGTTCCGGAGCTCGCTCCTGAGAAATGCGATTATCGCGTGAGGAGTAATCGTTAGAAGAACGCTGACGAAACGGACTTCTGTTGTCTGAGAAACTGACGCGGCGAGGTTCTTCGCGGAATGTTCCTCGGCGACGAGCTTCGTAAAGCTCGTATTGCTTGTAAGCCGATATAGCTGCCTCGAAGATTACAGAGGATCTTTGCGAACGGCAATGGAGGACTTCAGCGCGTAACTGTGGGAGAAGTCCGCGGAGGAAACATTCGACAACGAAATTATCTAAGTCCTCGTAATCGAAATGACTCTCCGTAGAGTCCTGTATAGCGGTGCGCAGATCTTTGACGCGGTTGATATAGTCCAGAATGTGCTCATTCTGGCCTTGGGCTATACCGGCGAGTTCACCACGGTACTGGTCCACGAATTTGTACGGGCCCAGTACGGTTCGTAGCTTATCGCATAAGGCGGAAATTGTTCGAATGTTTTCGCCTTCGATAGCGGCGTATGCGCGATCATGGAGTTTATTGCAAATTAGCTTTGTTAATGCTAATTCGGCGGTAGCTGGGACTGCATCACGAGCGCGTTTGCATGCTCGGATGAATTTTAGGACTGGGATGGACGTGCCATCGAATTTGGGAACAAGCTCGGCAGCTTGTTTTAATGCAAAATTGCCGGTGGGCTCGAACTGAGGAGGCTCGAAATTATTCGAGGAGAGTGGTGAGCGCGGCTGTTGAGTGCTTCGATTAGCGACGCGGAGAGTTTGAATTTCCTGACGTAGTTCGTCAAACATATTCCTCTGATTTTGGGCGTCCTCTTCGTATTTGAGGCGCAGTTTAGCTATGAACTCCGTTTGTTCCCTTAGGTATTCCTCTTTGCGTGCGAGGGTTTGAGAATAGATTAATAACTCTTCCTCCGTCGGAAGCGGGAGATTTTGCGGATCGACCACATCAGGGTCTACTTGAGGATCCGGATGGGATCGTGTGACTGGCCGACTTGCCATTTTGGATTATTAGAGAGAGATACAAATGTGAATTCTTAATTAGATTTGTGTAGCATGATCGTGTTACGATGTTGAGGTTTACCGGCGACCGTTTCATGTCCTACCGACTGCGCCAAAAATTTGTCTTGTTACGTTCCAGGTACCCAGCGAACGAGAGGGCGACACCTGGAGCGACGGAGACAAGATTTTAATAAGAACGGTCTTTTACGCCGAGACAGCCAGATGGGCTGTCATATGCGTTAGGACACCGGAAACCGTTTAGAGCCGACATCCGCTTGCAGTCAACGCGGATGGGAATGATTTGAGGTTAGTATAACGAACGCGGTGAGTTGACAGGACGCGGAGAATAGGTACAGTATATTAGAGTATGACACGAATTCTCACCGGTCGTTAGCAGGTTAGTAGTATTGTCGCAGGAGCTGCGCACGTCGAGCTGCGTAGACCTCGTACTGAGGATCGTCGATGCAGATCTCTTCTAGACGAGGTAGGTTAGGCAGCCGTCTGCGTGGCTGCTGCGGAAGGATGACAGCTGGACGAACTGGTAGACGCAAGATGATGCGTTCAGAAGCTGACAGGTAATTATCGTTGATAATCCTGCAGCGTGGACGTGGGAGAATGACGGTCTCCTGACTGTCGTCGTCTGAGATGTCAATCAGGTCGATGACCTCGTAGCACTCAGCTGGCTGGCTGGCTGGGCTCGCTGGACGCGCGAGGTCCGCGTGGTAGACCTCGTTTCGGAGAACCGGGCGACACTGACAACCGTAGACGGAAACGTGGTCAGACGCGTCGCATTCGATTCTTTCGGTCGGCACGACGCGTACGACGCATGTGAGGATGGGTTCAAGAAAAACACCCTATCTGAATTGATTATAAAACGTCCACTCGTTATCGACGCTACTCAGCGGAGCGGTGAGACACCGAACTCGCTAGCCGAGTCACTTAGCGTGAGAACGAGGGCACTGATTCGAAACTGTCACTGAATTGAAATAGTTACTCCGTATAAGTGTTTGCACAGTAATAAAAGTCTACTCGTCAATTACTATCTCGGCGGAGCGATATGCAGCTTCCCTTTGTGACCGAGATTTGTATAGTAATATATCGAGAGCACGAGTTCGAAGTCGACTTGTCGAACGTCTACTGGCGGTGCTGTGTTGCCACTTCACTCTGAGACCAGGTTATTAGACGAAACAAGCGCACGTTGGAATATTAAAATATGAATATTGAAATAATAATATTGAATTAGACTGTCTCTTGTCGAAGTCTAACTGGCGGTGCTGTGTTACCACTTCACTCTGAGACCAGGTTATTTAGACGAGACAAGAGTACGTTGAGATATTATAAAAGAACTGTCACTTGAAATAAAAGAATAGATGCAAGTAAAAACAAACACACGAAGAACTGGTATGATCGTAGTTTATTCACAAGTCCTTAGACTTCACTTGAAAACAAATAATAAAGTCCGTAGACTGTCACGTAACAAAATGATATAGTATAATAATAATAAATCGTAGATGCACAATAATTATTTATATAGAGAAGTTGGATTTTAATAGGAATTGATTTAGTAATGATTTGGGAGTTAGGAATAGTGATTGAATTGAATTGGAATAGTAGGAGCACTCGTCGTAGACTTTTCGTCGAATTCCCGAATTGAAGTGACGCAGGTTAGCACGTCTGTTCACTTCGCTGGCTTAGGCCAGACTGAATTATTCTTCAGTTCGCTCGGCTTTATACCTTTTCATTCCTGCTGAGGCAGCGGTCTCTTTGTTCTCGAGGAACGCTGATTCTGCAGTCTCTTTGTTCTCGAGAAAAGGTCTACTCGAGAGGAGATGAGGGTTAGAACAAGTTGTGAGTGTAGATGAGGGCTTGAACAAGTTGTAAGTGGAAATGAGGATTTGAACAAGCTGTGAGTAGTGGTGAAGATCCGAACAAGGATTTTGGGTAAAGTGGAGATTTGAGCGAGGATTGGTTTTAGGACAATTTCCAAAAAGGTTTGGGATTTAAGTAGCGATGGGTTGGAACGATTATGTGAAAAGTTGGGAATTGAATAGCGATGGGTTTTGGAACAATTTCGTAGAATGTTAAGATGGAAGTAGTGATGGGTTTTTGAACAAGTTTAGGGATGTTAGAGGACTTGATGAGCTGAACATTTATGGATACAATAATCTTAGTTTTTAGAGCTTAATTCTATAATCGAGTGACGACTCGATTTCGCACACTATGCATGTAATACAAGTTAGATTCATGCATACTTTCCATACTTATCGAGGTATACACGCAAAGTCCAACGTCGGTGGTCGGACCGACGTAACACAAACGAGTTTCTTTCAGATTCGATGATTCCTCGCTTCACGAGTCTATTTCTGGGCCGAATCGTTGTTTCTTGTGCGAGATCGGTGCATTTGAATGCAAATTCACGAAATAGACGCAGAAACGCCGAAACGCGATGCAAACGAGTTTATTTCAGATTCTATGATTCCTCGCTTCACGAGTCAATTTCTGTGCCGAATCGTAGTTTCTTGTGCGAGATCGGTGCATTTGAATGCAAATACACGAAATAGACTCAGAAACGACGAATCGGCATGCCGAAACGCGATGCAATCGAGTTTATTTCAGATTCGATGATTCCTCGTTTCACGAGTCTATTTCTGGTCCGATTCGTTGTTTCTTGTGCGAGATCGGTGCATTGGAATGCAAATACACGAAATAGACGCAGAAACACCGAATCGGCAAGCTGCATCGCGATGCAATGGAGTTTATTTCAGATTCGATGATTATTCGTTTCACGAGTCTTTTTCTGAGCCGAATCGTTGTTTCTTGTGCGAGATCGGTATATTTGGATGCAAGTACACAAAATAGACGCACAAACACCGAAACGGCGAGCCGAAGCGCGATGCAATCGAGTTTATTTCAGATTCGATGATTCCTCGTTTCACGAGTCTATTTCTGGTCCGATTCGTTGTTCCTTGTGCGAGATCGGTGCATTGGAATGCAAATACACGAAATAGACGCAGAAACACCGAATCGGCATGCCGAAACCTGATGCAATCGAGTTTATTTCAGATGCGATGATTCATTGTTTCTCGAGTCTATTTCTTTGCCGAATCGTTGTTTCTTGCGCGAGATCGGTGCAATTGAATGCAAATACACGACATAGACGCAGAAACACCGAATCGGCAAGCCGCATCGCGATGCAATGGAGTTTATTTCAGATTCGATGATTATTCGTTTCACGAGTCTTTTTCTGAGCCGAATCGTTGTTTCTTGTGCGAGATCGGTGCATTTGAATGCAAATTCACGAAATAGACGCAGAAACGCCGAAACGCGATGCAAACGAGTTTATTTCAGATTCTATGATTCCTCGCTTCACGAGTCTATTTCTGGGCGAATCGTTGTTTCTTGTGCGAGATCGGTGCATTTGAATGCAAATACACGAAATAGACGCAGAAACGCCGCATCGGCATGCCGAAACGCGATGCAATCGAGCTTATTTCAGATTCGATGATTCCTCGCTTCACGAGTCTATTCCTGGGCCGAAACGTTGTTTCTTGTGCGAGATCGGTGCATTTGAATGCAAATTCACGAAATAGACGCAGAAACGCCGAAACGCGATGCAAACGAGTTTATTTCAGATTCTATGATTCCTCGCTTCACGAGTCAATTTCTGTGCCGAATCGTTGTTTCTTGTGCGAGATCGGTGCATTTGAATGCAAATGCACGAAACAGACGCAGAAACACCGAATCGGCATGCCGCAGCGCGATGTAAACGAGTTTCTTTCAGATTCGATGATTCCTCGCGTCACGAGTCAATTTCTGGGCCGAATCGTTGTTTCTTGTGCGAGATCGGTGCATTTGAATGCAAATGCACGAAACAGACGCAGAAACACCGAATCGGCATGCCGCAGCGCGATGCAAACGAGTTTCTTTCAGATTCGATGATTCCTCGCTTCACGAGTCTATTTCTGGGCCGAATCGTTGTTTCTTGTGCGAGATCGGTGCATTTGAATGCAAATTCACGAAATAGACGCAGAAACGCCGAAACGCGATGCAAACGAGTTTATTTCAGATTCTATGATTCCTCGCTTCACGAGTCTATTTCTGGGCGAATCGTTGTTTCTTGTGCGAGATCGGTGCATTTGAATGCAAATACACGAAATAGACGCAGAAACGCCGCATCGGCATGCCGAAACGCGATGCAATCGAGCTTATTTCAGATTCGATGATTCCTCGCTTCACGAGTCTATTCCTGGGCCGAAACGTTGTTTCTTGTGCGAGATCGGTGCATTTGAATGCAAATTCACGAAATAGACGCAGAAACGCCGAAACGCGATGCAAACGAGTTTATTTCAGATTCTATGATTCCTCGCTTCACGAGTCAATTTCTGTGCCGAATCGTTGTTTCTTGTGCGAGATCGGTGCAATTGAATGCAAATGCACGAAATAGACTCAGAAACGCCGAATCGGCATGCCGAAACGCGATGCAATAGAGTTTATTTCAGATTCGATGATTATTCGTATCACGAGTCTTTTTCTGGGCCGAATCGTTGTTTCTTGTGCGAGATCGGTGCAATTGAATGCAAATGCACGAAATTGACGCAGAAACACCGAATCGGCATGCCGCAGCGCGATGCAAACGAGTTTCTTTCAGATTCGATGATTCCTCGCTTCACGAGTCTATTTCTGGGCCGAATCGTTGTTTCTTGTGCGAGATCGGTGCATTTGAATGCAAATTCACGAAATAGACGCAGAAACGCCGAAACGCGATGCAAACGAGTTTATTTCAGATTCTATGATTCCTCGCTTCACGAGTCAATTTCTGTGCCGAATCGTAGTTTCTTGTGCGAGATCGGTGCATTTGAATGCAAATACACGAAATAGACGCAGAAACACCGAATCGGCAAGCTGCATCGCGATGCAATGGAGTTTATTTCAGATTCGATGATTATTCGTTTCACGAGTCTTTTTCTGAGCCGAATCGTTGTTTCTTGTGCGAGATCGGTATATTTGGATGCAAGTACACAAAATAGACGCACAAACACCGAAACGGCGAGCCGAAGCGCGATGCAATCGAGTTTATTTCAGATTCGATGATTCCTCGTTTCACGAGTCTATTTCTGGTCCGATTCGTTGTTCCTTGTGCGAGATCGGTGCATTGGAATGCAAATACACGAAATAGACGCAGAAACACCGAATCGGCATGCCGAAACCTGATGCAATCGAGTTTATTTCAGATGCGATGATTCATTGTTTCTCGAGTCTATTTCTTTGCCGAATCGTTGTTTCTTGCGCGAGATCGGTGCAATTGAATGCAAATACACGACATAGACGCAGAAACACCGAATCGGCAAGCCGCATCGCGATGCAATGGAGTTTATTTCAGATTCGATGATTATTCGTTTCACGAGTCTTTTTCTGAGCCGAATCGTTGTTTCTTGTGCGAGATCGGTGCATTTGAATGCAAATTCACGAAATAGACGCAGAAACGCCGAAACGCGATGCAAACGAGTTTATTTCAGATTCTATGATTCCTCGCTTCACGAGTCTATTTCTGGGCGAATCGTTGTTTCTTGTGCGAGATCGGTGCATTTGAATGCAAATACACGAAATAGACGCAGAAACGCCGCATCGGCATGCCGAAACGCGATGCAATCGAGCTTATTTCAGATTCGATGATTCCTCGCTTCACGAGTCTATTCCTGGGCCGAAACGTTGTTTCTTGTGCGAGATCGGTGCATTTGAATGCAAATTCACGAAATAGACGCAGAAACGCCGAAACGCGATGCAAACGAGTTTATTTCAGATTCTAAGATTCCTCGCTTCACGAGTCAATTTCTGTGCCGAATCGTTGTTTCTTGTGCGAGATCGGTGCATTTGAATGCAAATGCACGAAACAGACGCAGAAACACCGAATCGGCATGCCGCAGCGCGATGTAAACGAGTTTCTTTCAGATTCGATGATTCCTCGCGTCACGAGTCAATTTCTGGGCCGAATCGTTGTTTCTTGTGCGAGATCGGTGCATTTGAATGCAAATGCACGAAACAGACGCAGAAACACCGAATCGGCATGCCGCAGCGCGATGCAAACGAGTTTCTTTCAGATTCGATGATTCCTCGCTTCACGAGTCTATTTCTGGGCCGAATCGTTGTTTCTTGTGCGAGATCGGTGCATTTGAATGCAAATTCACGAAATAGACGCAGAAACGCCGAAACGCGATGCAAACGAGTTTATTTCAGATTCTATGATTCCTCGCTTCACGAGTCTATTTCTGGGCGAATCGTTGTTTCTTGTGCGAGATCGGTGCATTTGAATGCAAATACACGAAATAGACGCAGAAACGCCGCATCGGCATGCCGAAACGCGATGCAATCGAGCTTATTTCAGATTCGATGATTCCTCGCTTCACGAGTCTATTCCTGGGCCGAAACGTTGTTTCTTGTGCGAGATCGGTGCATTTGAATGCAAATTCACGAAATAGACGCAGAAACGCCGAAACGCGATGCAAACGAGTTTATTTCAGATTCCATGATTCCTCGCTTCACGAGTCAATTTCTGTGCCGAATCGTTGTTTCTTGTGCGAGATCGGTGCATTTGAATGCAAATTCACGAAATAGACGCAGAAACGCCGAAACGCGATGCAAACGAGTTTATTTCAGATTCTATGATTCCTCGCTTCACGAGTCAATTTCTGGGCCGAATCGTTGTTTCTTGTGCGAGATCGGTGCATTTGAATGCAAATGCACGAAGTAGACGCAGAAACACCGAATCGGCATGCCGCAGCGCGATGCAAACGAGTTTCTTTCAGATCCGATGATTCCTCGCTTCACGAGTCTATTTCTGGGCGAATCGTTGTTTGTTGTGCGAGATCGTTGCATTTGAATGCAAATACACGAAATAGACGCAGAAACGCCGAAACGCGATGCAAACGAGTTTATTTCAGATTCTATGATTCCTCGCTTCACGAGTCAATTTCTGTGCCGAATGCAAATACACGAGAAACACGGAATCGGCATGCCGAAGCGCGATGCAAACGAGTTTATTTCAGATTCGATGATTCCTCGCTTCACGAGTCAATTTCTGGGCCGAATCGTTGTTTCTTGTGCGAGATCGGTGCATTTGAATGCAAATGCACGAAATAGACGCAGAATCACCGAATCGGCATGCCGCAGCGCGATGCAAACGAGTTTATTTCAGATTCTATGATTCCTCGCTTCACGAGTCTATTTCTGGGCCGAATCGTTGTTTCTTGTGCGAGATCGGTGCATTTGAATGCAAATTCACGAAATAGACGCAGAAACGCCGAAACGCGATGCAAACGAGTTTATTTCAGATTCTATGATTCCTCGCTTTACGAGTCAATTTCTGTGCCGAATCGTTGTTTCTTGTGCGAGATCGGTGCATTTGAATGCAGATACACGAAATAGAGGCAGAAACACCGAATCGGCATGACGAAACGCGATGCAATCGAGTTTATTTCAGATTCGAAGATTCCTCGCTTCACGAGTCTATTTCTGGGCGAATCGTTGTTTCTTGTGCGAGATCGGTGCATTTGAATGCAAATACACGAAATAGACGCAGAAACGCCGCATCGGCATGCCGAAACGCGATGCAAACGAGTTTATTTCAGATTCTATGATTCCTCGCTTCACGAGTCAATTTCTGTGCCGAATCGTTGTTTCTTGTGCGAGATCGGTGCATTTGAATGTAGATACACGAAATAGAGGCAGAAACACCGAATCGGCATGCCGAAACGCGATGCAATCGAGTTTATTTCAGATTCGATGATTCCTCGTTTCACGAGTATATTTCTGGTCCGATTCGTTGTTTCTTGTGCGAGATCGGTGCATTGGAATGCAAATACACGAAATAGACGCAGAAACACCGAATCGGCATGCCGAAACCTGATGCAATCGAGTTTATTTCAGATGCGATGATTCATTGTTTCTCGAGTCTATTTCTTTGCCGAATCGTTGTTTCTTGCGCGAGATCGGTGCATTTGAATGCAAATACACGGAATACACCCAGAAACGCCGAAACGCGATGCAAACGAGTTTATTTCAGATTCTATGATTCCTCGCTTCACGAGTCAATTTCTGGGCCGAATCCTTGTTTCTTGTGCGAGATCGGTGCATTTGAATGCAATTTCACGAAATAGACGCAGAAACGCCGAAACGCGATGCAAACGAGTTTATTTCAGATTCTATGATTCCTCGCTTCACGAGTCAATTTCTGTGCCGAATCGTTGTTTCTTGTGCGAGATCGGTGCATTTGAATGCAAATACACGAAATAGACTCAGAAACGCCGAATCGGCATGCCGAAACGCGATGCAATAGAGTTTATTTCAGATTCGATGATTATTCGTTTCACGAGTCTATTTCTGGGCCGAATCGTTGTTTCTTGTGCGAGATCGGTGCATTTGAATGCAAATACACGAAATAGACGCAGAAACGCCGAAACGCGATGCAAACGAATTTATTTCAGATTCTATGATTCCTTGCTTCACGAGTCAATTTCTGTGCCGAATCGTTGTTTCTTGTGCGAGATCGGTGCATTTGAATGCAAATTCACGAAATAGACGCAGAAACGCCGAAACGCGATGCAAACGAGTTTATTTCAGATTCTATGATTCCTCGCTTCACGAGTCAATTTCTGTGCCGAATGCAAATACACGAGAAACACGGAATCGGCATGCCGAAGCGCGATGCAAACGAGTTTATTTCAGATTCGATGATTCCTCGCTTCACGAGTCAATTTCTGGGCCGTATCGTTGTTTCTTGTGCGAGATCGGTGCATTTGAATGTAAATGCACGAAATAGACGCAGAAACACCGAATCGGCATGCCGCAGCGCGATGCAAACGAGTTTCTTTCAGATTCGATGATTCCTCGCTTCACGAGTCTATTTCTGGGCCGAATCGTTGTTTCTTGTGCGAGATCGGTGCATTTGAATGCAAATTCACGAAATAGACGCAGAAACGCCGAAACGCGATGCAAACGAGTTTATTTCAGATTCTATGATTCCGCGCTTCACGAGTCAATTTCTGTGCCGAATCGTTGTTTCTTGTGCGAGATCGGTGCATTTGAATGCAGATACACGAAATAGAGGCAGAAACACCGAATCGGCATGCCGAAACGCGATGCAATCGAGTTTATTTCAGATTCGATGATTCCTCGTTTCACGAGTCTATTTCTGGTCCGATTCGTTGTTTCTTGTGCGAGATCGGTGCATTGGAATGCAAATACACGAAATAGACGCAGAAACACCGAATCGGCATGCCGAAACCTGATGCAATCGAGTTTATTTCAGATGCGATGATTCATTGTTTCTCGAGTCTATTTCTTTGCCGAATCGTTGTTTCTTGCGCGAGATCGGTAATTTGAATGCAAATACACGGAATACACCCAGAAACGCCGAAACGCGATGCAAACGAGTTTATTTCAGATTCTATGATTCCTCGCTTCACGAGTCAATTTCTGGGCCGAATCCTTGTTTCTTGTGCGAGATCGGTGCATTTGAATGCAAATTCACGAAATAGACGCAGAAACGCCGAAACGCGATGCAAACGAGTTTATTTCAGATTCTATGATTACTCGCTTCACGAGTCAATTTCTGTGCCGAATCGTTGTTTCTTGTGCGAGATCGGTGCATTTGAATGCAAATACACGAAATAGACGCAGAAACGCCGAATCGGCATGCCGAAACCTGATGCAATCGAGTTTATTTCAGATGCGATGATTCATTGTTTCTCGAGTCTATTTCTTTGCCGAATCGTTGTTTCTTGCGCGAGATCGGTAATTTGAATGCAAATACACGGAATACACCCAGAAACGCCGAAACGCGATGCAAACGAGTTTATTTCAGATTCTATGATTCCTCGCTTCGCGAGACAATTTCTGGGGCCGAATCCTTGTTTCTTGTGCGAGATCGGTGCATTTGAATGCAAATTCACGAAATAGACGCAGAAACGCCGAAACGCGATGCAAACGAGTTTATTTCAGATTCTATGATTCCTCGCTTCACGAGTCAATTTCTGTGCCGAATCGTTGTTTCTTGTGCGAGATCGGTGCATTTGAATGCAAATAAACGAAATAGACGCGCAGAAACGCCGAAACGCGATGCAAACGAGTTTATTTCAGATTCTATGATTCCTCGCTTCACGAGTCAATTTCTGTGCCGAATGCAAATACACGAGAAACACGGAATCGGCATGCCGAAGCGCGATGCAAACGAGTTTATTTCAGATTCGATGATTCCTCGCTTCACGAGTCAATTTCTGGGCCGAATCGTTGTTTCTTGTGCGAGATCGGTGCATTTGAATGCAAATGCACGAAATAGACGCAGAAACACCGAATCGGCATGCCGCAGCGCGATGCAAACGAGTTTCTTTCAGATTCGATGATTCCTCGCTTCACGAGTCTATTTCTGGGCCGAATCGTTGTTTCTTGTGCGAGATCGGTGCATTTGAATGCAAATTCACGAAATAGACGCAGAAACGCCGAAACGCGATGCAAACGAGTTTATTTCAGATTCTATGATTCCTCGCTTCACGAGTCAATTTCTGTGCCGAATCGTTGTTTCTTGTGCGAGATCGGTGCATTTGAATGCAGATACACGAAATAGAGGCAGAAACACCGAATCGGCATGCCGAAACGCGATGCAATCGAGTTTATTTCAGATTCGATGATTCCTCGTTTCACGAGTCTATTTCTGGGCCGAATCGTTGTTTCTTGTGCGAGATCGGTGCATTTGAATGCAAATTCACGAAATAGACGCAGAAACGCCGAAACGCGATGCAAACGAGTTTATTTCAGATTCTATGATTCCTCGCTTCACGAGTCAATTTCTGTGCCGAATGCAAATACACGAGAAACACGGAATCGGCATGCCGAAGCGCGATGCAAACGAGTTTATTTCAGATTCGATGATTCCTCGCTTCACGAGTCAATTTCTGGGCCGAATCGTTGTTTCTTGTGCGAGATCGGTGCAATTGAATGCAAATGCACGAAATAGACTCAGAAACGCCGAATCGGCATGCCGAAACGCGATGCAATAGAGTTTATTTCAGATTCGATGATTATTCGTATCACGAGTCTTTTTCCGGGCCGAATCGTTGTTTCTTGTGCGAGATCGGTGCAATTGAATGCAAATGCACGAAATTGACGCAGAAACACCGAATCGGCATGCCGCAGCGCGATGCAAACGAGTTTCTTTCAGATTCGATGATTCCTCGCTTCACGAGTCTATTTCTGGGCCGAATCGTTGTTTCTTGTGCGAGATCGGTGCATTTGAATGCAAATTCACGAAATAGACGCAGAAACGCCGAAACGCGATGCAGACGAGTTTATTTCAGATTCTATGATTCCTCGCTTCACGAGTCAATTTCTGTGCCGAATCGTAGTTTCTTGTGCGAGATCGGTGCATTTGAATGCAAATGCACGAAATAGACGCAGAAACACCGAATCGGCATGCCGCAGCGCGATGCAAACGAGTTTCTTTCAGATTCGATGATTCCTCGCTTCACGAGTCTATTTCTGGGCCGAATCGTTGTTTCTTGTGCGAGATCGGTGCATTTGAATGCAAATTCACGAAATAGACGCAGAAACGCCGAAACGCGATGCAAACGAGTTTATTTCAGATTCTATGATTCCGCGCTTCACGAGTCAATTTCTGTGCCGAATCGTTGTTTCTTGTGCGAGATCGGTGCATTTGAATGCAGATACACGAAATAGAGGCAGAAACACCGAATCGGCATGCCGAAACGCGATGCAATCGAGTTTATTTCAGATTCGATGATTCCTCGTTTCACGAGTCTATTTCTGGTCCGATTCGTTGTTTCTTGTGCGAGATCGGTGCATTGGAATGCAAATACACGAAATAGACGCAGAAACACCGAATCGGCATGCCGAAACCTGATGCAATCGAGTTTATTTCAGATGCGATGATTCATTGTTTCTCGAGTCTATTTCTTTGCCGAATCGTTGTTTCTTGCGCGAGATCGGTAATTTGAATGCAAATACACGGAATACACCCAGAAACGCCGAAACGCGATGCAAACGAGTTTATTTCAGATTCTATGATTCCTCGCTTCACGAGTCAATTTCTGGGCCGAATCCTTGTTTCTTGTGCGAGATCGGTGCATTTGAATGCAAATTCACGAAATAGACGCAGAAACGCCGAAACGCGATGCAAACGAGTTTATTTCAGATTCTATGATTCCTCGCTTCACGAGTCAATTTCTGTGCCGAATCGTTGTTTCTTGTGCGAGATCGGTGCATTTGAATGCAAATACACGAAATAGACGCAGAAACGCCGAATCGGCATGCCGAAACCTGATGCAATCGAGTTTATTTCAGATGCGATGATTCATTGTTTCTCGAGTCTATTTCTTTGCCGAATCGTTGTTTCTTGCGCGAGATCGGTAATTTGAATGCAAATACACGGAATACACCCAGAAACGCCGAAACGCGATGCAAACGAGTTTATTTCAGATTCTATGATTCCTCGCTTCGCGAGACAATTTCTGGGCCGAATCCTTGTTTCTTGTGCGAGATCGGTGCATTTGAATGCAAATTCACGAAATAGACGCAGAAACGCCGAAACGCGATGCAAACGAGTTTATTTCAGATTCTATGATTCCTCGCTTCACGAGTCAATTTCTGTGCCGAATCGTTGTTTCTTGTGCGAGATCGGTGCATTTGAATGCAAATAAACGAAATAGACGCAGAAACGCCGAAACGCGATGCAAACGAGTTTATTTCAGATTCTATGATTCCTCGCTTCACGAGTCAATTTCTGTGCCGAATGCAAATACACGAGAAACACGGAATCGGCATGCCGAAGCGCGATGCAAACGAGTTTATTTCAGATTCGATGATTCCTCGCTTCACGAGTCAATTTCTGGGCCGAATCGTTGTTTCTTGTGCGAGATCGGTGCATTTGAATGCAAATGCACGAAATAGACGCAGAAACACCGAATCGGCATGCCGCAGCGCGATGCAAACGAGTTTCTTTCAGATTCGATGATTCCTCGCTTCACGAGTCTATTTCTGGGCCGAATCGTTGTTTCTTGTGCGAGATCGGTGCATTTGAATGCAAATTCACGAAATAGACGCAGAAACGCCGAAACGCGATGCAAACGAGTTTATTTCAGATTCTATGATTCCTCGCTTCACGAGTCAATTTCTGTGCCGAATCGTTGTTTCTTGTGCGAGATCGGTGCATTTGAATGCAGATACACGAAATAGAGGCAGAAACACCGAATCGGCATGCCGAAACGCGATGTAATCGAGTTTATTTCAGATTCGATGATTCCTCGTTTCACGAGTATATTTCTGGTCCGATTCGTTGTTTCTTGTGCGAGATCGGTGCATTGGAATGCAAATACACGAAATAGACGCAGAAACACCGAATCGGCATGCCGAAACCTGATGCAATCGAGTTTATTTCAGATGCGATGATTCATTGTTTCTCGAGTCTATTTCTTTGCCGAATCGTTGTTTCTTGCGCGAGATCGGTGCATTTGAATGCAAATACACGGAATACACCCAGAAACGCCGAAACGCGATGCAAACGAGTTTATTTCAGATTCTATGATTCCTCGCTTCACGAGACAATTTCTGGGCCGAATCCTTGTTTCTTGTGCGAGATCGGTGCATTTGAATGCAAATTCACGAAATAGACGCAGAAACGCCGAAACGCGATGCAAACGAGTTTATTTCAGATTCTATGATTCCTCGCTTCACGAGTCAATTTCTGTGCCGAATGCAAATACACGAGAAACACGGAATCGGCATGCCGAAGCGCGATGCAAACGAGTTTATTTCAGATTCGATGATTCCTCGCTTCACGAGTCAATTTCTGGGCCGAATCCTTGTTTCTTGTGCGAGATCGGTGCATTTGAATGCAAATGCACGAAATAGACGCAGAAACACCGAATCGGCATGCCGCAGCGCGATGCAAACGAGTTTATTTCAGATTCGATGATTCCTCGCTTCACGAGTCAATTTCTGGGCCGAATCGTTGTTTCTTGTGCGAGATCGGTGCATTTGAATGCAAATGCACGAAATAGACGCAGAAACACCGAATCGGCATGCCGCAGCGCGATGCAAACGAGTTTCTTTCAGATTCGATGATTCCTCGCTTCACGAGTCTATTTCTGGGCCGAATCGTTGTTTCTTGTGCGAGATCGGTGCATTTGAATGCAAATTCACGAAATAGACGCAGAAACGCCGAAACGCGATGCAAACGAGTTTATTTCAGATTCTATGATTCCTCGCTTCACGAGTCAATTTCTGTGCCGAATCGTTGTTTCTTGTGCGAGATCGGTGCATTTGAATGCAGATACACGAAATAGAGGCAGAAACACCGAATCGGCATGCCGAAACGCGATGCAATCGAGTTTATTTCAGATTCGATGATTCCTCGTTTCACGAGTATATTTCTGGTCCGATTCGTTGTTTCTTGTGCGAGATCGGTGCATTGGAATGCAAATACACGAAATAGACGCAGAAACACCGAATCGGCATGCCGAAACCTGATGCAATCGAGTTTATTTCAGATGCGATGATTCATTGTTTCTCGAGTCTATTTCTTTGCCGAATCGTTGTTTCTTGCGCGAGATCGGTGCATTTGAATGCAAATACACGGAATACACCCAGAAACGCCGAAACGCGATGCAAACGAGTTTATTTCAGATTCTATGATTCCTCGCTTCACGAGACAATTTCTGGGCCGAATCCTTGTTTCTTGTGCGAGATCGGTGCATTTGAATGCAAATTCACGAAATAGACGCAGAAACGCCGAAACGCGATGCAAACGAGTTTATTTCAGATTCTATGATTCCTCGCTTCACGAGTCAATTTCTGTGCCGAATGCAAATACACGAGAAACACGGAATCGGCATGCCGAAGCGCGATGCAAACGAGTTTATTTCAGATTCGATGATTCCTCGCTTCACGAGTCAATTTCTGGGCCGAATCCTTGTTTCTTGTGCGAGATCGGTGCATTTGAATGCAAATGCACGAAATAGACGCAGAAACACCGAATCGGCATGCCGCAGCGCGATGCAAACGAGTTTATTTCAGATTCTATGATTCCTCGCTTCACGAGTCTATTTCTGGGCCGAATCGTTGTTTCTTGTGCGAGATCGGTGCATTTGAATGCAAATTCACGAAATAGACGCAGAAACGCCGAAACGCGATGCAAACGAGTTTATTTCAGATTCTATGATTCCTCGCTTCACGAGTCAATTTCTGTGCCGAATCGTTGTTTCTTGTGCGAGATCGGTGCATTTGAATGCAGATACACGAAATAGAGGCAGAAACACCGAATCGGCATGCCGAAACGCGATGCAATCGAGTTTATTTCAGATTCGAAGATTCCTCGCTTCACGAGTCTATTTCTGGGCGAATCGTTGTTTCTTGTGCGAGATCGGTGCATTTGAATGCAAATACACGAAATAGACGCAGAAACGCCGCATCGGCATGCCGAAACGCGATGCAATCGAGCTTATTTCAGATTCGATGATTCCTCGCTTCACGAGTCTATTCCTGGGCCGAATCGTTGTTTCTTGTGCGAGATCGGTGCATTTGAATGCAAATTCACGAAATAGACGCAGAAACGCCGAAACGCGATGCAAACGAGTTTATTTCAGATTCTATGATTCCTCGCTTCACGAGTCAATTTCTGTGCCGAATCGTTGTTTCTTGTGCGAGATCGGTGCATTTGAATGCAGATACACGAAATAGAGGCAGAAACACCGAATCGGCATGCCGAAACCTGATGCAATCGAGTTTATTTCAGATGCGATGATTCATTGTTTCTCGAGTCTATTTCTTTGCCGAATCGTTGTTTCTTGCGCGAGATCGGTGCATTTGAATGCAAATACACGGAATACACCCAGAAACGCCGAAACGCGATGCAAACGAGTTTATTTCAGATTCTATGATTCCTCGCTTCACGAGTCAATTTCTGGGCCGAATCCTTGTTTCTTGTGCGAGATCGGTGCATTTGAATGCAATTTCACGAAATAGACGCAGAAACGCCGAAACGCGATGCAAACGAGTTTATTTCAGATTCTATGATTCCTCGCTTCACGAGTCAATTTCTGTGCCGAATCGTTGTTTCTTGTGCGAGATCGGTGCATTTGAATGCAAATACACGAAATAGACTCAGAAACGCCGAATCGGCATGCCGAAACGCGATGCAATAGAGTTTATTTCAGATTCGATGATTATTCGTTTCACGAGTCTATTTCTGGGCCGAATCGTTGTTTCTTGTGCGAGATCGGTGCATTTGAATGCAAATACGCGAAATAGACGCAGAAACGCCGAAACGCGATGCAAACGAATTTATTTCAGATTCTATGATTCCTCGCTTCACGAGTCAATTTCTGTGCCGAATCGTTGTTTCTTGTGCGAGATCGGTGCATTTGAATGCAAATTCACGAAATAGACGCAGAAACGCCGAAACGCGATGCAAACGAGTTTATTTCAGATTCTATGATTCCTCGCTTCACGAGTCAATTTCTGTGCCGAATCGTAGTTTCTTGTGCGAGATCGGTGCATTTGAATGTAAATACACGAAATAGACTCAGAAACGACGAATCGGCATGCCGAAACGCGATGCAATCGAGTTTATTTCAGATTCGATGATTCCTCGTTTCACGAGTCTATTTCTGGTCCGATTCGTTGTTTCTTGTGCGAGATCGGTGCATTGGAATGCAAATACACGAAATAGACGCAGAAACACCGAATCGGCATGCCGAAACCTGATGCAATCGAGTTTATTTCAGATGCGATGATTCATTGTTTCTCGAGTCTATTTCTTTGCCGAATCGTTGTTTCTTGCGCGAGATCGGTGCATTTGAATGCAAATACACGAAATAGACGCAGAAACGCCGAAACGCGATGCAAACGAGTTTATTTCAGATTCTATGATTCCTCGCTTCACGAGTCAATTTCTGTGCCGAATCGTTGTTTCTTGTGCGAGATCGGTGCATTTGAATGCAAATGCACGAAACAGACGCAGAAACACCGAATCGGCATGCCGCAGCGCGATGTAAACGAGTTTCTTTCAGATTCGATGATTCCTCGCGTCACGAGTCAATTTCTGGGCCGAATCGTTGTTTCTTGTGCGAGATCGGTGCATTTGAATGCAAATGCACGAAACAGACGCAGAATCACCGAATCGGCAAGCCGCATCGCGATGCAATGGAGTTTATTTCAGATTCGATGATTATTCGTTTCACGAGTCTTTTTCTGAGCCGAATCGTTGTTTCTTGTGCGAGATCGGTGCATTTGGATGCAAGTACACAAAATAGACGCACAAACACCGAAACGGCGAGCCGAAGCGCGATGCAATCGAGTTTATTTCAGATTCGAAGATTCCTCGCTTCACGAGTCTATTTCTGGGCGAATCGTTGTTTCTTGTGCGAGATCGGTGCATTTGAATGCAAATTCACGAAATAGACGCAGAAACGCCGAAACGCGATGCAAACGAGTTTATTTCAGATTCTATGATTCCTCGCTTCACGAGTCAATTTCTGTGCCGAATCGTAGTTTCTTTTGCGAGATCGGTGCATTTGGATGCAAGTACACAAAATAGACGCACTAACACCGAAACGGCGAGCCGAAGCGCGATGCAATCGAGTTTATTTCAGATTCGAAGATTCCTCGCTTCACGAGTCTATTTCTGGCCGAATCGTTGTTTCTTGTGCGAGATCGGTGCATTTGGATGCAAGTACACAAAATAGACGCACAAACACCGAAACGGCGAGCCGAAGCGCGATGCAATCGAGTTTATTTCAGATTCGAAGATTCCTCGCTTCACGAGTCTATTTCTGGGCGAATCGTTGTTTCTTGTGCGAGATCGGTGCATTTGAATGCAAATTCACGAAATAGACGCAGAAACGCCGAAACGCGATGCAAACGAGTTTATTTCAGATTCTATGATTCCTCGCTTCACGAGTCAATTTCTGTGCCGAATCGTTGTTTCTTGTGCGAGATCGGTGCATTTGAATGCAAATACACGAAATAGACTCAGAAACGCCGAAACGCGATGCAAACGAGTTTATTTCAGATTCTATGATTCCTCGCTTCACGAGTCAATTTCTGTGCCGAATGCAAATACACGAGAAACACGGAATCGGCATGCCGAAGCGCGATGCAAACGAGTATATTTCAGATTCGATGATTCCTCGCTTCACGAGTCAATTTCTGGGCCGAATCGTTGTTTCTTGTGCGAGATCGGTGCATTTGAATGCAAATGCACGAAATAGACGCAGAAACACCGAATCGGCATGCCGCAGCGCGATGCAAACGAGTTTATTTCAGATTCTATGATTCCTCGCTTCACGAGTCTATTTCTGGGCCGAATCGTTGTTTCTTGTGCGAGATCGGTGCATTTGAATGCAAATTCACGAAATAGACGCAGAAACGCCGAAACGCGATGCAAACGAGTTTATTTCAGATTCTATGATTCCTCGCTTCACGAGTCAATTTCTGTGCCGAATCGTTGTTTCTTGTGCGAGATCGGTGCATTTGAATGCAGATACACGAAATAGAGGCAGAAACACCGAATCGGCATGCCGAAACGCGATGCAATCGAGTTTATTTCAGATTCGAAGATTCCTCGCTTCACGAGTCTATTTCTGGGCGAATCGTTGTTTCTTGTGCGAGATCGGTGCATTTGAATGCAAATACACGAAATAGACGCAGAAACGCCGCATCGGCATGCCGAAACGCGATGCAATCGAGCTTATTTCAGATTCGATGATTCCTCGCTTCACGAGTCTATTCCTGGGCCGAATCGTTGTTTCTTGTGCGAGATCGGTGCATTTGAATGCAAATTCACGAAATAGACGCAGAAACGCCGAAACGCGATGCAAACGAGTTTATTTCAGATTCTATGATTCCTCGCTTCACGAGTCAATTTCTGTGCCGAATCGTTGTTTCTTGTGCGAGATCGGTGCATTTGAATGCAGATACACGAAATAGAGGCAGAAACACCGAATCGGCATGCCGAAACGCGATGCAATCGAGTTTATTTCAGATTCGATGATTCCTCGTTTCACGAGTATATTTCTGGCCCGATTCGTTGTTTCTTGTGCGAGATCGGTGCATTGGAATGCAAATACACGAAATAGACGCAGAAACACCGAATCGGCATGCCGAAACCTGATGCAATCGAGTTTATTTCAGATGCGATGATTCATTGTTTCTCGAGTCTATTTCTTTGCCGAATCGTTGTTTCTTGCGCGAGATCGGTGCATTTGAATGCAAATACACGGAATACACCCAGAAACGCCGAAACGCGATGCAAACGAGTTTATTTCAGATTCTATGATTCCTCGCTTCACGAGTCAATTTCTGGGCCGAATCCTTGTTTCTTGTGCGAGATCGGTGCATTTGAATGCAATTTCACGAAATAGACGCAGAAACGCCGAAACGCGATGCAAACGAGTTTATTTCAGATTCTATGATTCCTCGCTTCACGAGTCAATTTCTGTGCCGAATCGTTGTTTCTTGTGCGAGATCGGTGCATTTGAATGCAAATACACGAAATAGACTCAGAAACGCCGAATCGGCATGCCGAAACGCGATGCAATAGAGTTTATTTCAGATTCGATGATTATTCGTTTCACGAGTCTATTTCTGGGCCGAATCGTTGTTTCTTGTGCGAGATCGGTGCATTTGAATGCAAATACACGAAATAGACGCAGAAACGCCGAAACGCGATGCAAACGAATTTATTTCAGATTCTATGATTCCTCGCTTCACGAGTCAATTTCTGTGCCGAATCGTTGTTTCTTGTGCGAGATCGGTGCATTTGAATGCAAATTCACGAACTAGACGCAGAAACGCCGAAACGCGATGCAAACGAGTTTATTTCAGATTCTATGATTCCTCGCTTCACGAGTCAATTTCTGTGCCGAATGCAAATACACGAGAAACACGGAATCGGCATGCCGAAGCGCGATGCAAACGAGTTTATTTCAGATTCGATGATTCCTCGCTTCACGAGTCAATTTCTGGGCCGAATCGTTGTTTCTTGTGCGAGATCGGTGCATTTGAATGCAAATGCACGAAATAGACGCAGAAACACCGAATCGGCATGCCGCAGCGCGATGCAAACGAGTTTCTTTCAGATTCGATGATTCCTCGCTTCACGAGTCTATTTCTGGGCCGAATCGTTGTTTCTTGTGCGAGATCGGTGCATTTGAATGCAAATTCACGAAATAGACGCAGAAACGCCGAAACGCGATGCAAACGAGTTTATTTCAGATTCTAAGATTCCTCGCTTCACGAGTCAATTTCTGTGCCGAATCGTTGTTTCTTGTGTGAGATCGGTGCATTTGAATGCAGATACACGAAATAGAGGCAGAAACACCGAATCGGCATGCCGAAACGCGATGCAATCGAGTTTATTTCAGATTCGATGATTCCTCGTTTCACGAGTCTATTTCTGGTCCGATTCGTTGTTTCTTGTGCGAGATCGGTGCATTGGAATGCAAATACACGAAATAGACGCAGAAACACCGAATCGGCATGCCGAAACCTGATGCAATCGAGTTTATTTCAGATGCGATGATTCATTGTTTCTCGAGTCTATTTCTTTGCCGAATCGTTGTTTCTTGCGCGAGATCGGTAATTTGAATGCAAATACACGGAATACACCCAGAAACGCCGAAACGCGATGCAAACGAGTTTATTTCAGATTCTATGATTCCTCGCTTCACGAGTCAATTTCTGGGCCGAATCCTTGTTTCTTGTGCGAGATCGGTGCATTTGAATGCAAATTCACGAAATAGACGCAGAAACACCGAATCGGCATGCCGCAGCGCGATGCAAACGAGTTTCTTTCAGATTCGATGATTCCTCGCTTCACGAGTCTATTTCTGGGCCGAATCGTTGTTTCTTGTGCGAGATCGGTGCATTTGAATGCAAATTCACGAAATAGACGCAGAAACGCCGAAACGCGATGCAAACGAGTTTATTTCAGATTCTAAGATTCCTCGCTTCACGAGTCAATTTCTGTGCCGAATCGTTGTTTCTTGTGTGAGATCGGTGCATTTGAATGCAGATACACGAAATAGAGGCAGAAACACCGAATCGGCATGCCGAAACGCGATGCAATCGAGTTTATTTCAGATTCGATGATTCCTCGTTTCACGAGTCTATTTCTGGTCCGATTCGTTGTTTCTTGTGCGAGATCGGTGCATTGGAATGCAAATACACGAAATAGACGCAGAAACACCGAATCGGCATGCCGAAACCTGATGCAATCGAGTTTATTTCAGATGCGATGATTCATTGTTTCTCGAGTCTATTTCTTTGCCGAATCGTTGTTTCTTGCGCGAGATCGGTAATTTGAATGCAAATACACGGAATACACCCAGAAACGCCGAAACGCGATGCAAACGAGTTTATTTCAGATTCTATGATTCCTCGCTTCACGAGTCAATTTCTGGGCCGAATCCTTGTTTCTTGTGCGAGATCGGTGCATTTGAATGCAAATTCACGAAATAGACGCAGAAACGCCGAAACGCGTTGCAAACGAGTTTATTTCAGATTCTATGATTCCTCGCTTCACGAGTCAATTTCTGTGCCGAATCGTTGTTTCTTGTGCGAGATCGGTGCATTTGAATGCAAATACACGAAATAGACGCAGAAACGCCGAATCGGCATGCCGAAACCTGATGCAATCGAGTTTATTTCAGATGCGATGATTCATTGTTTCTCGAGTCTATTTCTTTGCCGAATCGTTGTTTCTTGCGCGAGATCGGTAATTTGAATGCAAATACACGGAATACACCCAGAAACGCCGAAACGCGATGCAAACGAGTTTATTTCAGATTCTATGATTCCTCGCTTCACGAGACAATTTCTGGGCCGAATCCTTGTTTCTTGTGCGAGATCGGTGCATTTGAATGCAAATTCACGAAATAGACGCAGAAACGCCGAAACGCGATGCAAACGAGTTTATTTCAGATTCTATGATTCCTCGCTTCACGAGTCAATTTCTGTGCCGAATGCAAATACACGAGAAACACGGAATCGGCATGCCGAAGCGCGATGCAAACGAGTTTATTTCAGATTCGATGATTCCTCGCTTCACGAGTCAATTTCTGGGCCGAATCCTTGTTTCTTGTGCGAGATCGGTGCATTTGAATGCAAATGCACGAAATAGACGCAGAAACACCGAATCGGCATGCCGCAGCGCGATGCAAACGAGTTTATTTCAGATTCTATGATTCCTCGCTTCACGAGTCTATTTCTGGGCCGAATCGTTGTTTCTTGTGCGAGATCGGTGCATTTGAATGCAAATTCACGAAATAGACGCAGAAACGCCGAAACGCGATGCAAACGAGTTTATTTCAGATTCTATGATTCCACGCTTC
Organism: Lasioglossum calceatum; assembly: GCA_963966675.1. NCBI lineage: Eukaryota > Metazoa > Arthropoda > Insecta > Hymenoptera > Halictidae > Lasioglossum > Lasioglossum calceatum. Next base: position 132,935 of record CAXAAD010000146.1, on the reverse strand, counting down.
ACGAGTCAATTTCTGTGCCGAATCGTTGTTTCTTGTGCGAGATCGGTGCATTTGAATGCAGATACACGAAATAGAGGCAGAAACACCGAATCGGCATGCCGAAACGCGATGCAATCGAGTTTATTTCAGATTCGAAGATTCCTCGCTTCACGAGTCTATTTCTGGGCGAATCGTTGTTTCTTGTGCGAGATCGGTGCATTTGAATGCAAATACACGAAATAGACGCAGAAACGCCGCATCGGCATGCCGAAACGCGATGCAATCGAGCTTATTTCAGATTCGATGATTCCTCTGTCACGAGCCGGAGTGGGGTTCACTCTGGCTGCGAGCAATAATAAAATTTAAAACGGGGACGACCTGTGATCCACGCGGCCCGTACGTCCGCGTCTAATCCTGGCCCGAAACCGGTACGAGGGAGAAAAGGGGTAATCAACACCGCGACGAAAAAGGGGGAGGAACTTTACTTACCTAGTATTTTTTAATAATATTTCAGGAGCATCCTTCTCCGGATGCGTACGTAACGGTCGTACAGAGGGTCTTCGATGCAGATGTCGTCTGGCACCGGCAGCGGAGGGAGGACCACCTTGACCTTGAAGAGACCGTGGAGGAGGAACCGCCTGTTCTCGTAGGAGACCACGTGGATCGACGTGGGGGAAAATAGCCTGTCCGTGACGATCCTTGGACGGCTCGTTGGAGAATCTGGACCAGTGAGATCGATCACTGGAATTTCAGTGGAGGCGCAGGTGTCGTCCTTGGAGGCGCCGATACGTTCCGCTTCCTGGACCGTTGGTTCCGGTGGAGGCGCGGGGTGAATATGCGCGAGGCGTGCTCGTTTCGCGCGCTGGTATTTCCTTCCGGCACGTCTGGTACGACGCATGGAACGCGGTGGAAGGAAATGGAGGGGGAAAGAAGGTGAATTCGATATGCGCGACACGCGGAAAAATAGTTAAGAACACTAATTAATTGTCTTCTTGTTTCTAGGTTCCTTCATTCGTTGGCGCGGGTCAGCATTCAAGAATACCGTCCTCGCCCTGAGAACGACCGTCTGGAACGTTGCAACAATAACACAAAACTTAGATGGTCTTTTTGAGACACAATTCTTTCGTTCACTGGAGCAGATCAGCATTCGAAAATACCGTCCTCTCCCGGAGTGAGAGAATGTGAGACCGAGAGCACTGCCACTAAATAATGTTAACGCCGGAGGAATCGAGTGAATAAAAAAGGAAAGAGATCGACGAATTAGAGGAGGAAAAGAATAATCAATTAAAGAAAACAAAACGAAATAACTTTGTAATGTAATAACGAAAATAAAGAAATAATACAATATTCTGTGAAATAATAATAATAACAATAATAATAATATATTGACGAATAATTATACGCTAACTATGAACTAAGAATAATAATAATATTGTACAAAAAGGAAAATGTAATTATTGCACGTGGCGAAATGAAATAAAGAATGTCTGAACAATGTGAGCGTGTAATTATTTAACAGATGATTTAGAGAATGAATTATATTTAGAATAGAATAGAATTTAGGAAGAATCGAAATTGTAGAATATTGAATTAATATAGGAATTCAGGATCTGGAATTAGAGGGAAATTGTGGGGAACGAAACTAGCACTTTCACGGAGATTTAGAATAATTTTCACTGACCGATGTTAACTGAACGCTATGCGAATCCGAACTGTGAGTAATTAATAACTAACGATGTTAACTAAACGCTAGGCGAACCCGAACTGAGAGTAATTATTAACGAACTGTACTGTAGGCGAACCCGAACTGAGAGAGTGGAGCATCGCGCGGCTGTTATTTATAGCCAGAGCGCGGACCTCTGAAATTTGCTTGTTGCTAGGCGAAAACACGTGGTCGTTATATAACATAGGTCGGTTATAGGATTCGCAATGCCTGTTGCTAGGCGAAAACACGTGGCCGTTACGTAACGTGGTTACATAATCGCTCGCGGAACGATTACGTAAGAGGCACGTGTTTTCGTATTCGAATGTATAATTATCAATTATCTATCTTAGAATTATATAATATATCAATGAATATCAGAAATGGTTATGGTTAACGATTTTGATATTAATTGATGCGAATTTTTGTACCTTTAACTGTATTATAAGATATTATGAAATTTCAGTTATTATTGATTAAGTATTCCTTATGTGTAGGTATCTCACTATTGCATATATATGTATTTATGTAATTATTCTTTGTTATAAGTTGAATTAATATATATAATTGATAATTATTTACAGATGCGGTGGCTTTTGACTAGAGTTGAAAAATACGAAGGTACGGTGTGTACGTAGCTTTACCTTTTCCTTCGTTCAGTGGAGAATGCATAGGCGTAACTATTAATTATTCGTAATTAATAGTTATTCGAAATTAGTTTGAATTCCAGAAGGTAAATTAATTATAGTTAAGCGACTATAATTAATTTAACGGTTTTTCGTTATTTAAATGAATGCGTTCAGTGATAGTTTCGTTGGATTGGGTTTTGCTTATGATAAACGTGTTTGTGTTACAGAGTCTGTGTGCTTATAATTATTTTATCTGAAATTATTTTGTTCGGCGACTATTTTTGTAATGATCTATAAATAATTTCAGATGGCAAGAGCGAGAAAGAAGTAACAAGAATTAAACATTTCGAAGAAATTGGAGGGGCAAAACCATTGGCGTAGATAACAGGTAAGTGAATTTTATGTAATTATTGTTGATTTGCATAGTATAATTAATAATAAATAATCTTTCAGGTTTCGACGGTTATACTGAGTGACTCAAAGGTAATGTATGAATTGTACAGGTAGTTCCAAGGGTTATTGCCATGTATACAGGTAGTTTCAAAGGTGACTTCTTGCGGTCGCTCGTGCATTACGAAGATCTTGGTAAGTATTATCGTTAAATGTGTAATCGTTAATAATTCTAAGTACATTGTTATTTTTAGGGGGCGGGGCTAAGAGAGCGGTTAGGTATCTCGTAAAGTGCAGAATTGTCCAGAGACTTTTCGTGCGGGTTTCGCATTATAAGTTCGTGGACTCTCGAGTAGGCGGCTGCGTGCAAAGTTGTCCACGGACTTTTCGTGCGGTTTTCGCATTATAAGTTTGTGGACTCTCGAGTAGGCGGCTGCGTGCAAAGTTGTCCACGGACTTTTCGTGCGGTTTTCGCATTATAAGTTTGTGGACTCTCGAGTAGGCGGCTGTTGTACGAGCTGGCTCACGAGAGTCGACGTCACACTATAGCGCGTTTCAAAAGTAATGATTGATTATTCTATTTTCAGGTGAGGTGCGACGCGGGCAGAACTCTACAGGATGAACCAAAGGTAATACATAAACTTATTTTCATATCTATATTGAGCGTTTCAAGAATTAATATTAATTTTAACCTTTCAGGTTAAATCAAACGTTGGTGAATTTGAGCCAACGTCACACCTCCGCCGCCAGGGAAGAAATTTCGTGCAACGGAATTTCTTTAGACGCACGGGGGACGCGATAGACGGCGAGGCAAGAAAAAAAAACGTACGGGGCTGGGTAAATGGGTGGGCTGGGGCGTGTCTTCCACGACGTCTTCGTTGTGGTGGTTCGCCGTGATGCCTGCAGACGGGAACACGTACTGGAAGCTGGCCTCTGAAAGTTTCTCTGAGCAGTATGCACAGTCGAGGATTCGTGTTTCCGAACAGATCTGTTCGTTACAGCGTGCGCAAGAGTAGTCCTTTCCTTGGTGAATTGCATGGAATACGTGGAATGTTTCTACCCTGCCTGGGTAGAGGAGCCTGCACCACCAGCAAAGGTCTTCTCCTTCGCTTGTCGCGTAGATCAGCCCATTGTAGCAGAAATATGGATCGTACCTCAACAGATATTCCCTTTGTTTGGTTACGGCGGGTGTCGGGGGTCGTCCTTTTCTGCACATGGTGTGGGACCTCTGATAGGGCCTGTAGGACTTCGTGTGGACCTGTATATCTGTTTCGTATACGTCCTTCCTAGGCTCCTTGGGGAGGTCGACCAGTTCTCGTGCGTTAAACGTCACAGAATCTGTGCCCTTACTGTAGCAGCTATTTGGACTTTCGTTCGTAATAGAAAGCTTTGTGCGGTACGTAATGGCGTTTCGATAGTTTCCATTTATGGATAAGCTATCAAGCGTCAATTCGGAGGAGTTGAAGATTATTTCTTCGTATTTTATGGTATTGTACTGTGACAATACAGGACTGAACGATTTGTTACTATCGTTCTTCGTTGCATACTGTTCTAGATAATCCGCAGGGGCGATGTGGGACCTTTTGATGGAGCTGTTCGCCTGGGGATGGTATGCTGTTTTCTGGGTGCGTGCGACCTTGAACCTTGTGGACGACTGAGAATCGCTTTTGCTCCTTCTCCTTGCCGTGGCGAAACTCATGGGATGGGCGTCGTGCGGAGAGTGATCTTCGTACCTGGTTGTACGTATAAGTTGACGATGGGGGCGGGAGGGGTCGCGTTTCGCGGTAACAATGTTTGGCGAATTGAACATGGAACGATTGTTCTCGCCCGGGTTTCTGACGGATACAATATACGATACAAAATTTTCCGCATTCCTACCGGTTATGGGATTATTAGACAAAAATTCTTCCGGATTCCTTTCGGATACCGTATTACTATACGCAAATTCTTCCGGATTCCTTTCGGTTACGGGATACAATATAAAATTTTCCGGATTCCTTTCGGTTACGGGATTATTAGACGCATGGTGATCGCTTTCGACCGACTCGTGTGAATGACTCGTACGAGCATTATTATTAAGAGAAATTGGAGATTCCGAAACAGTGTCGGGGTTTTGATTAATTGAAACTTGATCGATTTCGATCGACTCGTACGGGTGATTCGTACGAGTGTTTTGGATTATAGGAAGATCAGATTTGATTTCGGCAATATTTATAGAATTTGAGGGGGGTGAGTGTGTGGGGAATTTGTGTAAGGGTGATTTTGAGATGGGCGATTTGTACAATAGGGGAGGTTTCGTGAGGGGCGATATGTGTAATAGGGGAGATTTCGTTGATAAGGGAGGTTTCGATGATGGGGCAGGGGAGTGTGAGACGTGCTCGTATTTAGAGTTTGGTGTGGGGTGGGGCGATTTTGAGATCGAGGGAGATTTTGATAAGGGGCGACTTCGATAATGGGGGAGGGGGTGCGAGTCGTGCTCGGATGTAGTGTTTGGCGTGGGGAGGGGCGATTTTGGTAAGGGTGATTTTCGTAATAGGGGAGGGGGGTGCGAGTCGTGCTCGAAATTAGAATGTGGCATGGGGAGGGGCGAGTTTTGTATTGGGGGAGGGGGGTGTGGGTCGTATTCGGAATTAGAGCGTGGCATGGGGAGGGGCGAGTTTTGTAATGGGGGAGGAGGGTGTGGGTCGTGCTCGGAATTAGAGCGTTGCATGGGGAGGGGCGAGTGTCGTAACGGGGGAGCGGGGTGTGGGTTGTGCTCGGAATTAGAGCGTGGCATGGGGAGGGGCGAAAGATTTATAGTGGATATTAAGCAGATTGGGTTCTGTGGGGACTTGGGTTTGGGTTTTCCGAGGTTAGGGGCCTCCCGAGGTGGGGATAGGTTGTTCGGGAGGCAGGGTTCGTTTCCCTGGTTGAGGTTATTTATGTATTCACGACGTCGGTACTCGTGAATATCGTGACCCGGTTTCTTGAAAAATTTGCGTCTTTCTGTAGGGGATCTGGGTTCGCGCTCGACGGGATAGGGGGTGAATGAGGGTTGTTTATCCCGCTGAATAAAAGGGAGGTCGTTGTGACGCGGGGGTATAGAGGTGCGGATCGTGTTTATGGGATTCGAAGTTTTCGCGTTTCTTCTGTTCGAAGGATTTGTGTGACCCCATGGTTCGTTGTAGGAAGGTGTGCGTCGGGTGGGGTGGTTAAGATTTTGCTGCTCCGGGGTTCGGTTCCTAGGGTTGAAAAATTTTGGTTGCCTATATTCTTCGTGAAAAGTGTTCCCATAGCGTTGTGTATCCAATTCAAATTGTCTGTAGGCTGTGATTGCTTCGTCGAATACCCTGCTTAGACTTCGATCGAGGTGGGGACGAACGTCTGCTCGGAGGGTGGGGAGTAATCCGCGGAGAAATGATTCTTTCGTGAGTTTATCAACTTCGTCTACGTCAGTGTCGCTACGGTTGCAGTCTAGGATAGCTGTTCGAAGGTCTTTTACCCTTGTTATGAAGTCAAGTACGTGCTCGTGGGGACCTTGGGTAATACTGGCAAGATCGCCTCTGTATTGATCGACGAATTTGTGGGGACCTAATATATCCTTTAATCTTTTGCAGAGAGCTGAGACTGAGGAAAGGTCTTCGTCTTCTATTGCTGCGTAAGCGCGTCCACGAAGCTTATTGCATATAAGCTTCGTCAATGTTCGTTCCGCGTGGGGTGGGATCGTTTCGTGCGCGCGTTTGCATGCTCGCACAAATTGGAGGACCGTGAGGTTATCTCCGTCGAAGGTGGGGATGAATTCCACTGCTTGTTTCATGACGTAATTAGGGAGTTCGGGGCGCGGTGTTTCTACGTAGGGGGTGGAATTGGTTCGGGGAAAAAATCGCGGGCTATTCGAATCGATACTATTTAAACGGAGTTCGCGGATTTCGCGTTGCATAGCGAGCATTTCGCTCTGGCTCGCAAGGGCGTCAGCTTCGTAAGCTTTCTTCGCGAGTTCGAGGGTTGTAATTTGTTCGCGGAGGGCGGCTTCTCGTCTGGCTAGATCCTGTTGGAGAGCCAGGAGCTCTTCTTCGGTAGGGGGAGGGGTGTCGTCGTTATTCATTTTGACGCAAGAGGGGGCTTGTTTTAGGAATGATAATACGATATTGTTTTAGGGAAAAGAGGGGTGGTAAGGGTTTTGGTACGATCTATGATAATAATCGTATCCGTATTAGAAGAGGAGGGGTTGAGATGTGCGGAGATTTTGTAACAACCTGTTACGATATTGAGATAAGAGGGGAGATTCAGATGAAGTCAGTCGCGGAGACGATGCGGTATTGCACGTGGAGATACGTTGAATTCGAAGTAGGGGTGAAGGTTCAGAAGAGGGGGTAGTTTTCGAGAATAATGATAGAAAGATGAAGGGTGATTCCCTTGTGGTAGAACCGTTGGTAAATTTCGTTTACGTAGCTCGGTTCGCGAGATATGAGGATTTCCGTGATATAGCGGGGGTGGAAGTGGAAGAAAAGGGGTGGCGTATCCACTTTTAAATGGGGCTAAGGGTTAGCCAATGGTAGTATTCCTTTGGGTTAAGCCTTTTAAAAATTTCGTTATTTTTTTGATCCGACGAACGGTTTAGGAGATACAGCGATTTAAAAATTCGGTGCCGAGGAGTGGGGGAGAAGAAAAAGGTGGCGGACCGGATTTTGGCTAAGCCTATGGGGTAGTGCTGGGATAGTATATTTAGCGAAGGTATCTCGAAAATTTCGTTATTTTCTTCCTAGGATGCACGGTTTAAGAGATACAGGGGTTTTAAGATTTGGCTACTCCACCAAAAATGATTCCGGTTGAACAGAGTGAGAAATTCGAAAATATATGAGGATATGAATAGTGGGGTAGATTTCTCGACAGACACGGTCGAATGGAGAGACTACAGGGTGATCAAGATAAGGGGGCAATTCGGATTTTTGAAGCGACCTGTATATGTCGTAGATAGAAATAGACGTCGAATCTGAGATGAGTGGAGGGTGAGCGGTGTCGACTTCTGTGGGGGTGAGAGAGGAAAATTGGACCGGGTTTTATTCGGGGGTCGTCTCGCGTCCTACCGACTGCGCCAATTTTGTCACGAGCCGGAGTGGGGTTCACTCTGGCTGCGAGCAATAATAAAATTTAAAACGGGGACGACCTGTGATCCACGCGGCCCGTACGTCCGCGTCTAATCCTGGCCCGAAACCGGTACGAGGGAGAAAAGGGGTAATCAACACCGCGACGAAAAAGGGGGAGGAACTTTACTTACCTAGTATTTTTTAATAATATTTCAGGAGCATCCTTCTCCGGATGCGTACGTAACGGTCGTACAGAGGGTCTTCGATGCAGATGTCGTCTGGCACCGGCAGCGGAGGGAGGACCACCTTGACCTTGAAGAGACCGTGGAGGAGGAACCGCCTGTTCTCGTAGGAGACCACGTGGATCGACGTGGGGGAAAATAGCCTGTCCGTGACGATCCTTGGACGGCTCGTTGGAGAATCTGGACCAGTGAGATCGATCACTGGAATTTCAGTGGAGGCGCAGGTGTCGTCCTTGGAGGCGCCGATACGTTCCGCTTCCTGGACCGTTGGTTCCGGTGGAGGCGCGGGGTGAATATGCGCGAGGCGTGCTCGTTTCGCGCGCTGGTATTTCCTTCCGGCACGTCTGGTACGACGCATGGAACGCGGTGGAAGGAAATGGAGGGGGAAAGAAGGTGAATTCGATATGCGCGACACGCGGAAAAATAGTTAAGAACACTAATTAATTGTCTTCTTGTTTCTAGGTTCCTTCATTCGTTGGCGCGGGTCAGCATTCAAGAATACCGTCCTCGCCCTGAGAACGACCGTCTGGAACGTTGCAACAATAACACAAAACTTAGATGGTCTTTTTGAGACACAATTCTTTCGTTCACTGGAGCAGATCAGCATTCGAAAATACCGTCCTCTCCCGGAGTGAGAGAATGTGAGACCGAGAGCACTGCCACTAAATAATGTTAACGCCGGAGGAATCGAGTGAATAAAAAAGGAAAGAGATCGACGAATTAGAGGAGGAAAAGAATAATCAATTAAAGAAAACAAAACGAAATAACTTTGTAATGTAATAACGAAAATAAAGAAATAATACAATATTCTGTGAAATAATAATAATAACAATAATAATAATATATTGACGAATAATTATACGCTAACTATGAACTAAGAATAATAATAATATTGTACAAAAAGGAAAATGTAATTATTGCACGTGGCGAAATGAAATAAAGAATGTCTGAACAATGTGAGCGTGTAATTATTTAACAGATGATTTAGAGAATGAATTATATTTAGAATAGAATAGAATTTAGGAAGAATCGAAATTGTAGAATATTGAATTAATATAGGAATTCAGGATCTGGAATTAGAGGGAAATTGTGGGGAACGAAACTAGCACTTTCACGGAGATTTAGAATAATTTTCACTGACCGATGTTAACTGAACGCTATGCGAATCCGAACTGTGAGTAATTAATAACTAACGATGTTAACTAAACGCTAGGCGAACCCGAACTGAGAGTAATTATTAACGAACTGTACTGTAGGCGAACCCGAACTGAGAGAGTGGAGCATCGCGCGGCTGTTATTTATAGCCAGAGCGCGGACCTCTGAAATTTGCTTGTTGCTAGGCGAAAACACGTGGTCGTTATATAACATAGGTCGGTTATAGGATTCGCAATGCCTGTTGCTAGGCGAAAACACGTGGCCGTTACGTAACGTGGTTACATAATCGCTCGCGGAACGATTACGTAAGAGGCACGTGTTTTCGTATTCGAATGTATAATTATCAATTATCTATCTTAGAATTATATAATATATCAATGAATATCAGAAATGGTTATGGTTAACGATTTTGATATTAATTGATGCGAATTTTTGTACCTTTAACTGTATTATAAGATATTATGAAATTTCAGTTATTATTGATTAAGTATTCCTTATGTGTAGGTATCTCACTATTGCATATATATGTATTTATGTAATTATTCTTTGTTATAAGTTGAATTAATATATATAATTGATAATTATTTACAGATGCGGTGGCTTTTGACTAGAGTTGAAAAATACGAAGGTACGGTGTGTACGTAGCTTTACCTTTTCCTTCGTTCAGTGGAGAATGCATAGGCGTAACTATTAATTATTCGTAATTAATAGTTATTCGAAATTAGTTTGAATTCCAGAAGGTAAATTAATTATAGTTAAGCGACTATAATTAATTTAACGGTTTTTCGTTATTTAAATGAATGCGTTCAGTGATAGTTTCGTTGGATTGGGTTTTGCTTATGATAAACGTGTTTGTGTTACAGAGTCTGTGTGCTTATAATTATTTTATCTGAAATTATTTTGTTCGGCGACTATTTTTGTAATGATCTATAAATAATTTCAGATGGCAAGAGCGAGAAAGAAGTAACAAGAATTAAACATTTCGAAGAAATTGGAGGGGCAAAACCATTGGCGTAGATAACAGGTAAGTGAATTTTATGTAATTATTGTTGATTTGCATAGTATAATTAATAATAAATAATCTTTCAGGTTTCGACGGTTATACTGAGTGACTCAAAGGTAATGTATGAATTGTACAGGTAGTTCCAAGGGTTATTGCCATGTATACAGGTAGTTTCAAAGGTGACTTCTTGCGGTCGCTCGTGCATTACGAAGATCTTGGTAAGTATTATCGTTAAATGTGTAATCGTTAATAATTCTAAGTACATTGTTATTTTTAGGGGGCGGGGCTAAGAGAGCGGTTAGGTATCTCGTAAAGTGCAGAATTGTCCAGAGACTTTTCGTGCGGGTTTCGCATTATAAGTTCGTGGACTCTCGAGTAGGCGGCTGCGTGCAAAGTTGTCCACGGACTTTTCGTGCGGTTTTCGCATTATAAGTTTGTGGACTCTCGAGTAGGCGGCTGCGTGCAAAGTTGTCCACGGACTTTTCGTGCGGTTTTCGCATTATAAGTTTGTGGACTCTCGAGTAGGCGGCTGTTGTACGAGCTGGCTCACGAGAGTCGACGTCACACTATAGCGCGTTTCAAAAGTAATGATTGATTATTCTATTTTCAGGTGAGGTGCGACGCGGGCAGAACTCTACAGGATGAACCAAAGGTAATACATAAACTTATTTTCATATCTATATTGAGCGTTTCAAGAATTAATATTAATTTTAACCTTTCAGGTTAAATCAAACGTTGGTGAATTTGAGCCAACGTCACACCTCCGCCGCCAGGGAAGAAATTTCGTGCAACGGAATTTCTTTAGACGCACGGGGGACGCGATAGACGGCGAGGCAAGAAAAAAAAACGTACGGGGCTGGGTAAATGGGTGGGCTGGGGCGTGTCTTCCACGACGTCTTCGTTGTGGTGGTTCGCCGTGATGCCTGCAGACGGGAACACGTACTGGAAGCTGGCCTCTGAAAGTTTCTCTGAGCAGTATGCACAGTCGAGGATTCGTGTTTCCGAACAGATCTGTTCGTTACAGCGTGCGCAAGAGTAGTCCTTTCCTTGGTGAATTGCATGGAATACGTGGAATGTTTCTACCCTGCCTGGGTAGAGGAGCCTGCACCACCAGCAAAGGTCTTCTCCTTCGCTTGTCGCGTAGATCAGCCCATTGTAGCAGAAATATGGATCGTACCTCAACAGATATTCCCTTTGTTTGGTTACGGCGGGTGTCGGGGGTCGTCCTTTTCTGCACATGGTGTGGGACCTCTGATAGGGCCTGTAGGACTTCGTGTGGACCTGTATATCTGTTTCGTATACGTCCTTCCTAGGCTCCTTGGGGAGGTCGACCAGTTCTCGTGCGTTAAACGTCACAGAATCTGTGCCCTTACTGTAGCAGCTATTTGGACTTTCGTTCGTAATAGAAAGCTTTGTGCGGTACGTAATGGCGTTTCGATAGTTTCCATTTATGGATAAGCTATCAAGCGTCAATTCGGAGGAGTTGAAGATTATTTCTTCGTATTTTATGGTATTGTACTGTGACAATACAGGACTGAACGATTTGTTACTATCGTTCTTCGTTGCATACTGTTCTAGATAATCCGCAGGGGCGATGTGGGACCTTTTGATGGAGCTGTTCGCCTGGGGATGGTATGCTGTTTTCTGGGTGCGTGCGACCTTGAACCTTGTGGACGACTGAGAATCGCTTTTGCTCCTTCTCCTTGCCGTGGCGAAACTCATGGGATGGGCGTCGTGCGGAGAGTGATCTTCGTACCTGGTTGTACGTATAAGTTGACGATGGGGGCGGGAGGGGTCGCGTTTCGCGGTAACAATGTTTGGCGAATTGAACATGGAACGATTGTTCTCGCCCGGGTTTCTGACGGATACAATATACGATACAAAATTTTCCGCATTCCTACCGGTTATGGGATTATTAGACAAAAATTCTTCCGGATTCCTTTCGGATACCGTATTACTATACGCAAATTCTTCCGGATTCCTTTCGGTTACGGGATACAATATAAAATTTTCCGGATTCCTTTCGGTTACGGGATTATTAGACGCATGGTGATCGCTTTCGACCGACTCGTGTGAATGACTCGTACGAGCATTATTATTAAGAGAAATTGGAGATTCCGAAACAGTGTCGGGGTTTTGATTAATTGAAACTTGATCGATTTCGATCGACTCGTACGGGTGATTCGTACGAGTGTTTTGGATTATAGGAAGATCAGATTTGATTTCGGCAATATTTATAGAATTTGAGGGGGGTGAGTGTGTGGGGAATTTGTGTAAGGGTGATTTTGAGATGGGCGATTTGTACAATAGGGGAGGTTTCGTGAGGGGCGATATGTGTAATAGGGGAGATTTCGTTGATAAGGGAGGTTTCGATGATGGGGCAGGGGAGTGTGAGACGTGCTCGTATTTAGAGTTTGGTGTGGGGTGGGGCGATTTTGAGATCGAGGGAGATTTTGATAAGGGGCGACTTCGATAATGGGGGAGGGGGTGCGAGTCGTGCTCGGATGTAGTGTTTGGCGTGGGGAGGGGCGATTTTGGTAAGGGTGATTTTCGTAATAGGGGAGGGGGGTGCGAGTCGTGCTCGAAATTAGAATGTGGCATGGGGAGGGGCGAGTTTTGTATTGGGGGAGGGGGGTGTGGGTCGTATTCGGAATTAGAGCGTGGCATGGGGAGGGGCGAGTTTTGTAATGGGGGAGGAGGGTGTGGGTCGTGCTCGGAATTAGAGCGTTGCATGGGGAGGGGCGAGTGTCGTAACGGGGGAGCGGGGTGTGGGTTGTGCTCGGAATTAGAGCGTGGCATGGGGAGGGGCGAAAGATTTATAGTGGATATTAAGCAGATTGGGTTCTGTGGGGACTTGGGTTTGGGTTTTCCGAGGTTAGGGGCCTCCCGAGGTGGGGATAGGTTGTTCGGGAGGCAGGGTTCGTTTCCCTGGTTGAGGTTATTTATGTATTCACGACGTCGGTACTCGTGAATATCGTGACCCGGTTTCTTGAAAAATTTGCGTCTTTCTGTAGGGGATCTGGGTTCGCGCTCGACGGGATAGGGGGTGAATGAGGGTTGTTTATCCCGCTGAATAAAAGGGAGGTCGTTGTGACGCGGGGGTATAGAGGTGCGGATCGTGTTTATGGGATTCGAAGTTTTCGCGTTTCTTCTGTTCGAAGGATTTGTGTGACCCCATGGTTCGTTGTAGGAAGGTGTGCGTCGGGTGGGGTGGTTAAGATTTTGCTGCTCCGGGGTTCGGTTCCTAGGGTTGAAAAATTTTGGTTGCCTATATTCTTCGTGAAAAGTGTTCCCATAGCGTTGTGTATCCAATTCAAATTGTCTGTAGGCTGTGATTGCTTCGTCGAATACCCTGCTTAGACTTCGATCGAGGTGGGGACGAACGTCTGCTCGGAGGGTGGGGAGTAATCCGCGGAGAAATGATTCTTTCGTGAGTTTATCAACTTCGTCTACGTCAGTGTCGCTACGGTTGCAGTCTAGGATAGCTGTTCGAAGGTCTTTTACCCTTGTTATGAAGTCAAGTACGTGCTCGTGGGGACCTTGGGTAATACTGGCAAGATCGCCTCTGTATTGATCGACGAATTTGTGGGGACCTAATATATCCTTTAATCTTTTGCAGAGAGCTGAGACTGAGGAAAGGTCTTCGTCTTCTATTGCTGCGTAAGCGCGTCCACGAAGCTTATTGCATATAAGCTTCGTCAATGTTCGTTCCGCGTGGGGTGGGATCGTTTCGTGCGCGCGTTTGCATGCTCGCACAAATTGGAGGACCGTGAGGTTATCTCCGTCGAAGGTGGGGATGAATTCCACTGCTTGTTTCATGACGTAATTAGGGAGTTCGGGGCGCGGTGTTTCTACGTAGGGGGTGGAATTGGTTCGGGGAAAAAATCGCGGGCTATTCGAATCGATACTATTTAAACGGAGTTCGCGGATTTCGCGTTGCATAGCGAGCATTTCGCTCTGGCTCGCAAGGGCGTCAGCTTCGTAAGCTTTCTTCGCGAGTTCGAGGGTTGTAATTTGTTCGCGGAGGGCGGCTTCTCGTCTGGCTAGATCCTGTTGGAGAGCCAGGAGCTCTTCTTCGGTAGGGGGAGGGGTGTCGTCGTTATTCATTTTGACGCAAGAGGGGGCTTGTTTTAGGAATGATAATACGATATTGTTTTAGGGAAAAGAGGGGTGGTAAGGGTTTTGGTACGATCTATGATAATAATCGTATCCGTATTAGAAGAGGAGGGGTTGAGATGTGCGGAGATTTTGTAACAACCTGTTACGATATTGAGATAAGAGGGGAGATTCAGATGAAGTCAGTCGCGGAGACGATGCGGTATTGCACGTGGAGATACGTTGAATTCGAAGTAGGGGTGAAGGTTCAGAAGAGGGGGTAGTTTTCGAGAATAATGATAGAAAGATGAAGGGTGATTCCCTTGTGGTAGAACCGTTGGTAAATTTCGTTTACGTAGCTCGGTTCGCGAGATATGAGGATTTCCGTGATATAGCGGGGGTGGAAGTGGAAGAAAAGGGGTGGCGTATCCACTTTTAAATGGGGCTAAGGGTTAGCCAATGGTAGTATTCCTTTGGGTTAAGCCTTTTAAAAATTTCGTTATTTTTTTGATCCGACGAACGGTTTAGGAGATACAGCGATTTAAAAATTCGGTGCCGAGGAGTGGGGGAGAAGAAAAAGGTGGCGGACCGGATTTTGGCTAAGCCTATGGGGTAGTGCTGGGATAGTATATTTAGCGAAGGTATCTCGAAAATTTCGTTATTTTCTTCCTAGGATGCACGGTTTAAGAGATACAGGGGTTTTAAGATTTGGCTACTCCACCAAAAATGATTCCGGTTGAACAGAGTGAGAAATTCGAAAATATATGAGGATATGAATAGTGGGGTAGATTTCTCGACAGACACGGTCGAATGGAGAGACTACAGGGTGATCAAGATAAGGGGGCAATTCGGATTTTTGAAGCGACCTGTATATGTCGTAGATAGAAATAGACGTCGAATCTGAGATGAGTGGAGGGTGAGCGGTGTCGACTTCTGTGGGGGTGAGAGAGGAAAATTGGACCGGGTTTTATTCGGGGGTCGTCTCGCGTCCTACCGACTGCGCCAATTTTGTCACGAGCCGGAGTGGGGTTCACTCTGGCTGCGAGCAATAATAAAATTTAAAACGGGGACGACCTGTGATCCACGCGGCCCGTACGTCCGCGTCTAATCCTGGCCCGAAACCGGTACGAGGGAGAAAAGGGGTAATCAACACCGCGACGAAAAAGGGGGAGGAACTTTACTTACCTAGTATTTTTTAATAATATTTCAGGAGCATCCTTCTCCGGATGCGTACGTAACGGTCGTACAGAGGGTCTTCGATGCAGATGTCGTCTGGCACCGGCAGCGGAGGGAGGACCACCTTGACCTTGAAGAGACCGTGGAGGAGGAACCGCCTGTTCTCGTAGGAGACCACGTGGATCGACGTGGGGGAAAATAGCCTGTCCGTGACGATCCTTGGACGGCTCGTTGGAGAATCTGGACCAGTGAGATCGATCACTGGAATTTCAGTGGAGGCGCAGGTGTCGTCCTTGGAGGCGCCGATACGTTCCGCTTCCTGGACCGTTGGTTCCGGTGGAGGCGCGGGGTGAATATGCGCGAGGCGTGCTCGTTTCGCGCGCTGGTATTTCCTTCCGGCACGTCTGGTACGACGCATGGAACGCGGTGGAAGGAAATGGAGGGGGAAAGAAGGTGAATTCGATATGCGCGACACGCGGAAAAATAGTTAAGAACACTAATTAATTGTCTTCTTGTTTCTAGGTTCCTTCATTCGTTGGCGCGGGTCAGCATTCAAGAATACCGTCCTCGCCCTGAGAACGACCGTCTGGAACGTTGCAACAATAACACAAAACTTAGATGGTCTTTTTGAGACACAATTCTTTCGTTCACTGGAGCAGATCAGCATTCGAAAATACCGTCCTCTCCCGGAGTGAGAGAATGTGAGACCGAGAGCACTGCCACTAAATAATGTTAACGCCGGAGGAATCGAGTGAATAAAAAAGGAAAGAGATCGACGAATTAGAGGAGGAAAAGAATAATCAATTAAAGAAAACAAAACGAAATAACTTTGTAATGTAATAACGAAAATAAAGAAATAATACAATATTCTGTGAAATAATAATAATAACAATAATAATAATATATTGACGAATAATTATACGCTAACTATGAACTAAGAATAATAATAATATTGTACAAAAAGGAAAATGTAATTATTGCACGTGGCGAAATGAAATAAAGAATGTCTGAACAATGTGAGCGTGTAATTATTTAACAGATGATTTAGAGAATGAATTATATTTAGAATAGAATAGAATTTAGGAAGAATCGAAATTGTAGAATATTGAATTAATATAGGAATTCAGGATCTGGAATTAGAGGGAAATTGTGGGGAACGAAACTAGCACTTTCACGGAGATTTAGAATAATTTTCACTGACCGATGTTAACTGAACGCTATGCGAATCCGAACTGTGAGTAATTAATAACTAACGATGTTAACTAAACGCTAGGCGAACCCGAACTGAGAGTAATTATTAACGAACTGTACTGTAGGCGAACCCGAACTGAGAGAGTGGAGCATCGCGCGGCTGTTATTTATAGCCAGAGCGCGGACCTCTGAAATTTGCTTGTTGCTAGGCGAAAACACGTGGTCGTTATATAACATAGGTCGGTTATAGGATTCGCAATGCCTGTTGCTAGGCGAAAACACGTGGCCGTTACGTAACGTGGTTACATAATCGCTCGCGGAACGATTACGTAAGAGGCACGTGTTTTCGTATTCGAATGTATAATTATCAATTATCTATCTTAGAATTATATAATATATCAATGAATATCAGAAATGGTTATGGTTAACGATTTTGATATTAATTGATGCGAATTTTTGTACCTTTAACTGTATTATAAGATATTATGAAATTTCAGTTATTATTGATTAAGTATTCCTTATGTGTAGGTATCTCACTATTGCATATATATGTATTTATGTAATTATTCTTTGTTATAAGTTGAATTAATATATATAATTGATAATTATTTACAGATGCGGTGGCTTTTGACTAGAGTTGAAAAATACGAAGGTACGGTGTGTACGTAGCTTTACCTTTTCCTTCGTTCAGTGGAGAATGCATAGGCGTAACTATTAATTATTCGTAATTAATAGTTATTCGAAATTAGTTTGAATTCCAGAAGGTAAATTAATTATAGTTAAGCGACTATAATTAATTTAACGGTTTTTCGTTATTTAAATGAATGCGTTCAGTGATAGTTTCGTTGGATTGGGTTTTGCTTATGATAAACGTGTTTGTGTTACAGAGTCTGTGTGCTTATAATTATTTTATCTGAAATTATTTTGTTCGGCGACTATTTTTGTAATGATCTATAAATAATTTCAGATGGCAAGAGCGAGAAAGAAGTAACAAGAATTAAACATTTCGAAGAAATTGGAGGGGCAAAACCATTGGCGTAGATAACAGGTAAGTGAATTTTATGTAATTATTGTTGATTTGCATAGTATAATTAATAATAAATAATCTTTCAGGTTTCGACGGTTATACTGAGTGACTCAAAGGTAATGTATGAATTGTACAGGTAGTTCCAAGGGTTATTGCCATGTATACAGGTAGTTTCAAAGGTGACTTCTTGCGGTCGCTCGTGCATTACGAAGATCTTGGTAAGTATTATCGTTAAATGTGTAATCGTTAATAATTCTAAGTACATTGTTATTTTTAGGGGGCGGGGCTAAGAGAGCGGTTAGGTATCTCGTAAAGTGCAGAATTGTCCAGAGACTTTTCGTGCGGGTTTCGCATTATAAGTTCGTGGACTCTCGAGTAGGCGGCTGCGTGCAAAGTTGTCCACGGACTTTTCGTGCGGTTTTCGCATTATAAGTTTGTGGACTCTCGAGTAGGCGGCTGCGTGCAAAGTTGTCCACGGACTTTTCGTGCGGTTTTCGCATTATAAGTTTGTGGACTCTCGAGTAGGCGGCTGTTGTACGAGCTGGCTCACGAGAGTCGACGTCACACTATAGCGCGTTTCAAAAGTAATGATTGATTATTCTATTTTCAGGTGAGGTGCGACGCGGGCAGAACTCTACAGGATGAACCAAAGGTAATACATAAACTTATTTTCATATCTATATTGAGCGTTTCAAGAATTAATATTAATTTTAACCTTTCAGGTTAAATCAAACGTTGGTGAATTTGAGCCAACGTCACACCTCGCTTCACGAGTCTATTCCTGGGCCGAATCGTTGTTTCTTGTGCGAGATCGGTGCATTTGAATGCAAATTCACGAAATAGACGCAGAAACGCCGAAACGCGATGCAAACGAGTTTATTTCAGATTCTATGATTCCTCGCTTCACGAGTCAATTTCTGTGCCGAATCGTTGTTTCTTGTGCGAGATCGGTGCATTTGAATGCAGATACACGAAATAGAGGCAGAAACACCGAATCGGCATGCCGAAACGCGATGCAATCGAGTTTATTTCAGATTCGATGATTCCTCGTTTCACGAGTATATTTCTGGTCCGATTCGTTGTTTCTTGTGCGAGATCGGTGCATTGGAATGCAAGTACACAAAATAGACGCACAAACACCGAAACGGCGAGCCGAAGCGCGATGCAATCGAGTTTATTTCAGATTCGAAGATTCCTCGCTTCACGAGTCTATTTCTGGGCGAATCGTTGTTTCTTGTGCGAGATCGGTGCATTTGAATGCAAATTCACGAAATAGACGCAGAAACGCCGAAACGCGATGCAAACGAGTTTATTTCAGATTCTATGATTCCTCGCTTCACGAGTCAATTTCTGTGCCGAATCGTTGTTTCTTGTGCGAGATCGGTGCATTTGAATGCAAATACACGAAATAGACGCAGAAACGCCGAAACGCGATGCAAACGAGTTTATTTCAGATTCTATGATTCCTCGCTTCACGAGTCAATTTCTGTGCCGAATGCAAATACACGAGAAACACGGAATCGGCATGCCGAAGCGCGATGCAAACGAGTTTATTTCAGATTCGATGATTCCTCGCTTCACGAGTCAATTTCTGGGCCGAATCGTTGTTTCTTGTGCGAGATCGGTGCATTTGAATGCAAATGCACGAAATAGACGCAGAAACACCGAATCGGCATGCCGCAGCGCGATGCAAACGAGTTTATTTCAGATTCTATGATTCCTCGCTTCACGAGTCTATTTCTGGGCCGAATCGTTGTTTCTTGTGCGAGATCGGTGCATTTGAATGCAAATTCACGAAATAGACGCAGAAACGCCGAAACGCGATGCAAACGAGTTTATTTCAGATTCTATGATTCCTCGCTTCACGAGTCAATTTCTGTGCCGAATCGTTGTTTCTTGTGCGAGATCGGTGCATTTGAATGCAGATACACGAAATAGAGGCAGAAACACCGAATCGGCATGCCGAAACGCGATGCAATCGAGTTTATTTCAGATTCGAAGATTCCTCGCTTCACGAGTCTATTTCTGGGCGAATCGTTGTTTCTTGTGCGAGATCGGTGCATTTGAATGCAAATACACGAAATAGACGCAGAAACGCCGCATCGGCATGCCGAAACGCGATGCAATCGAGCTTATTTCAGATTCGATGATTCCTCGCTTCACGAGTCTATTCCTGGGCCGAATCGTTGTTTCTTGTGCGAGATCGGTGCATTTGAATGCAAATTCACGAAATAGACGCAGAAACGCCGAAACGCGATGCAAACGAGTTTATTTCAGATTCTATGATTCCTCGCTTCACGAGTCAATTTCTGTGCCGAATCGTTGTTTCTTGTGCGAGATCGGTGCATTTGAATGCAGATACACGAAATAGAGGCAGAAACACCGAATCGGCATGCCGAAACGCGATGCAATCGAGTTTATTTCAGATTCGATGATTCCTCGTTTCACGAGTATATTTCTGGCCCGATTCGTTGTTTCTTGTGCGAGATCGGTGCATTGGAATGCAAATACACGAAATAGACGCAGAAACACCGAATCGGCATGCCGAAACCTGATGCAATCGAGTTTATTTCAGATGCGATGATTCATTGTTTCTCGAGTCTATTTCTTTGCCGAATCGTTGTTTCTTGCGCGAGATCGGTGCATTTGAATGCAAATACACGGAATACACCCAGAAACGCCGAAACGCGATGCAAACGAGTTTATTTCAGATTCTATGATTCCTCGCTTCACGAGTCAATTTCTGGGCCGAATCCTTGTTTCTTGTGCGAGATCGGTGCATTTGAATGCAATTTCACGAAATAGACGCAGAAACGCCGAAACGCGATGCAAACGAGTTTATTTCAGATTCTATGATTCCTCGCTTCACGAGTCAATTTCTGTGCCGAATCGTTGTTTCTTGTGCGAGATCGGTGCATTTGAATGCAAATACACGAAATAGACTCAGAAACGCCGAATCGGCATGCCGAAACGCGATGCAATAGAGTTTATTTCAGATTCGATGATTATTCGTTTCACGAGTCTATTTCTGGGCCGAATCGTTGTTTCTTGTGCGAGATCGGTGCATTTGAATGCAAATACACGAAATAGACGCAGAAACGCCGAAACGCGATGCAAACGAATTTATTTCAGATTCTATGATTCCTCGCTTCACGAGTCAATTTCTGTGCCGAATCGTTGTTTCTTGTGCGAGATCGGTGCATTTGAATGCAAATTCACGAACTAGACGCAGAAACGCCGAAACGCGATGCAAACGAGTTTATTTCAGATTCTATGATTCCTCGCTTCACGAGTCAATTTCTGTGCCGAATGCAAATACACGAGAAACACGGAATCGGCATGCCGAAGCGCGATGCAAACGAGTTTATTTCAGATTCGATGATTCCTCGCTTCACGAGTCAATTTCTGGGCCGAATCGTTGTTTCTTGTGCGAGATCGGTGCATTTGAATGCAAATGCACGAAATAGACGCAGAAACACCGAATCGGCATGCCGCAGCGCGATGCAAACGAGTTTCTTTCAGATTCGATGATTCCTCGCTTCACGAGTCTATTTCTGGGCCGAATCGTTGTTTCTTGTGCGAGATCGGTGCATTTGAATGCAAATTCACGAAATAGACGCAGAAACGCCGAAACGCGATGCAAACGAGTTTATTTCAGATTCTAAGATTCCTCGCTTCACGAGTCAATTTCTGTGCCGAATCGTTGTTTCTTGTGTGAGATCGGTGCATTTGAATGCAGATACACGAAATAGAGGCAGAAACACCGAATCGGCATGCCGAAACGCGATGCAATCGAGTTTATTTCAGATTCGATGATTCCTCGTTTCACGAGTCTATTTCTGGTCCGATTCGTTGTTTCTTGTGCGAGATCGGTGCATTGGAATGCAAATACACGAAATAGACGCAGAAACACCGAATCGGCATGCCGAAACCTGATGCAATCGAGTTTATTTCAGATGCGATGATTCATTGTTTCTCGAGTCTATTTCTTTGCCGAATCGTTGTTTCTTGCGCGAGATCGGTAATTTGAATGCAAATACACGGAATACACCCAGAAACGCCGAAACGCGATGCAAACGAGTTTATTTCAGATTCTATGATTCCTCGCTTCACGAGTCAATTTCTGGGCCGAATCCTTGTTTCTTGTGCGAGATCGGTGCATTTGAATGCAAATTCACGAAATAGACGCAGAAACGCCGAAACGCGTTGCAAACGAGTTTATTTCAGATTCTATGATTCCTCGCTTCACGAGTCAATTTCTGTGCCGAATCGTTGTTTCTTGTGCGAGATCGGTGCATTTGAATGCAAATACACGAAATAGACGCAGAAACGCCGAATCGGCATGCCGAAACCTGATGCAATCGAGTTTATTTCAGATGCGATGATTCATTGTTTCTCGAGTCTATTTCTTTGCCGAATCGTTGTTTCTTGCGCGAGATCGGTAATTTGAATGCAAATACACGGAATACACCCAGAAACGCCGAAACGCGATGCAAACGAGTTTATTTCAGATTCTATGATTCCTCGCTTCACGAGACAATTTCTGGGCCGAATCCTTGTTTCTTGTGCGAGATCGGTGCATTTGAATGCAAATTCACGAAATAGACGCAGAAACGCCGAAACGCGATGCAAACGAGTTTATTTCAGATTCTATGATTCCTCGCTTCACGAGTCAATTTCTGTGCCGAATGCAAATACACGAGAAACACGGAATCGGCATGCCGAAGCGCGATGCAAACGAGTTTATTTCAGATTCGATGATTCCTCGCTTCACGAGTCAATTTCTGGGCCGAATCCTTGTTTCTTGTGCGAGATCGGTGCATTTGAATGCAAATGCACGAAATAGACGCAGAAACACCGAATCGGCATGCCGCAGCGCGATGCAAACGAGTTTATTTCAGATTCTATGATTCCTCGCTTCACGAGTCTATTTCTGGGCCGAATCGTTGTTTCTTGTGCGAGATCGGTGCATTTGAATGCAAATTCACGAAATAGACGCAGAAACGCCGAAACGCGATGCAAACGAGTTTATTTCAGATTCTATGATTCCACGCTTCACGAGTCAATTTCTGTGCCGAATCGTTGTTTCTTGTGCGAGATCGGTGCATTTGAATGCAGATACACGAAATAGAGGCAGAAACACCGAATCGGCATGCCGAAACGCGATGCAATCGAGTTTATTTCAGATTCGAAGATTCCTCGCTTCACGAGTCTATTTCTGGGCGAATCGTTGTTTCTTGTGCGAGATCGGTGCATTTGAATGCAAATACACGAAATAGACGCAGAAACGCCGCATCGGCATGCCGAAACGCGATGCAATCGAGCTTATTTCAGATTCGATGATTCCTCGCTTCACGAGTCTATTCCTGGGCCGAATCGTTGTTTCTTGTGCGAGATCGGTGCATTTGAATGCAAATTCACGAAATAGACGCAGAAACGCCGAAACGCGATGCAAACGAGTTTATTTCAGATTCTATGATTCCTCGCTTCACGAGTCAATTTCTGTGCCGAATCGTTGTTTCTTGTGCGAGATCGGTGCATTTGAATGCAGATACACGAAATAGAGGCAGAAACACCGAATCGGCATGCCGAAACGCGATGCAATCGAGTTTATTTCAGATTCGATGATTCCTCGTTTCACGAGTATATTTCTGGTCCGATTCGTTGTTTCTTGTGCGAGATCGGTGCATTGGAATGCAAATACACGAAGTAGACGCAGAAACACCGAATCGGCATGCCGAAACCTGATGCAATCGAGTTTATTTCAGATGCGATGATTCATTGTTTCTCGAGTCTATTTCTTTGCCGAATCGTTGTTTCTTGCGCGAGATCGGTGCATTTGAATGCAAATACACGGAATACACCCAGAAACGCCGAAACGCGATGCAAACGAGTTTATTTCAGTTTCTATGATTCCTCGCTTCACGAGTCAATTTCTGGGCCGAATCCTTGTTTCTTGTGCGAGATCGGTGCATTTGAATGCAATTTCACGAAATAGACGCAGAAACGCCGAAACGCGATGCAAACGAGTTTATTTCAGATTCTATGATTCCTCGCTTCACGAGTCAATTTCTGTGCCGAATCGTTGTTTCTTGTGCGAGATCGGTGCATTTGAATGCAAATACACGAAATAGACTCAGAAACGCCGAATCGGCATGCCGAAACGCGATGCAATAGAGTTTATTTCAGATTCGATGATTATTCGTTTCACGAGTCTATTTCTGGGCCGAATCGTTGTTTCTTGTGCGAGATCGGTGCATTTGAATGCAAATACGCGAAATAGACGCAGAAACGCCGAAACGCGATGCAAACGAATTTATTTCAGATTCTATGATTCCTCGCTTCACGAGTCAATTTCTGTGCCGAATCGTTGTTTCTTGTGCGAGATCGGTGCATTTGAATGCAAATTCACGAAATAGACGCAGAAACGCCGAAACGCGATGCAAACGAGTTTATTTCAGATTCTATGATTCCTCGCTTCACGAGTCAATTTCTGTGCCGAATCGTAGTTTCTTGTGCGAGATCGGTGCATTTGAATGTAAATACACGAAATAGACTCAGAAACGACGAATCGGCATGCCGAAACGCGATGCAATCGAGTTTATTTCAGATTCGATGATTCCTCGTTTCACGAGTCTATTTCTGGTCCGATTCGTTGTTTCTTGTGCGAGATCGGTGCATTGGAATGCAAATACACGAAATAGACGCAGAAACACCGAATCGGCATGCCGAAACCTGATGCAATCGAGTTTATTTCAGATGCGATGATTCATTGTTTCTCGAGTCTATTTCTTTGCCGAATCGTTGTTTCTTGCGCGAGATCGGTGCATTTGAATGCAAATACACGAAATAGACGCAGAATCACCGAATCGGCAAGCCGCATCGCGATGCAATGGAGTTTATTTCAGATTCGATGATTATTCGTTTCACGAGTCTTTTTCTGAGCCGAATCGTTGTTTCTTGTGCGAGATCGGTGCATTTGGATGCAAGTACACAAAATAGACGCACAAACACCGAAACGGCGAGCCGAAGCGCGATGCAATCGAGTTTATTTCAGATTCGAAGATTCCTCGCTTCACGAGTCTATTTCTGGGCGAATCGTTGTTTCTTGTGCGAGATCGGTGCATTTGAATGCAAATTCACGAAATAGACGCAGAAACGCCGAAACGCGATGCAAACGAGTTTATTTCAGATTCTATGATTCCTCGCTTCACGAGTCAATTTCTGTGCCGAATCGTAGTTTCTTTTGCGAGATCGGTGCATTTGGATGCAAGTACACAAAATAGACGCACTAACACCGAAACGGCGAGCCGAAGCGCGATGCAATCGAGTTTATTTCAGATTCGATGATTCCTCGTTTCACGAGTCTATTTCTGGTCCGATTCGTTGTTTCTTGTGCGAGATCGGTGAATTGGAATGCAAATACACGAAATAGACGCAGAAACACCGAATCGGCATGCCGAAACCTGATGCAATCGAGTTTATTTCAGATGCGATGATTCATTGTTTCTCGAGTCTATTTCTTTGCCGAATCGTTGTTTCTTGCGCGAGATCGGTGCATTTGAATGCAAATACACGACATAGATGCAGAAACACCGAATCGGCAAGCCGCATCGCGATGCAATGGAGTTTATTTCAGATTCGATGATTATTCGTTTCACGAGTCTTTTTCTGAGTCGAATCGTTGTTTCTTGTGCGAGATCGGTGCATTTGAATGCAAATTCACGAAATAGACGCAGAAACGCCGAAACGCGATGCAAACGAGTTTATTTCAGATTCTATGATTCCTCGCTTCACGAGTCAATGTCTGTGCCGAATCGTTGTTTCTTGTGCGAGATCGGTGCATTTGAATGCAAATACACGAAATAGACGCAGAAACGCCGCATCGGCATACCGAAACGCGATGCAATCGAGCTTATTTCAGATTCGATGATTATTCGTTTCACGAGTCTATTTCTGGGCCGAATCGTTGTTTCTTGTGCGAGATCGGTGCATTTGAATGCAAATACACGAAATAGACGCAGAAACGCCGAAACGCGATGCAAACGAATTTATTTCAGATTCTATGATTCCTCGCTTCACGAGTCAATTTCTGTGCCGAATCGTTGTTTCTTGTGCGAGATCGGTGCATTTGAATGCAAATTCACGAAATAGACGCAGAAACGCCGAAACGCGATGCAAACGAGTTTATTTCAGATTCTATGATTCCTCGCTTCACGAGTCAATTTCTGTGCCGAATCGTTGTTTCTTGTGCGAGATCGGTGCATTTGAATGCAAATACACGAAATAGACTCAGAAACGCCGAATCGGCATGCCGAAACGCGATGCAATAGAGTTTATTTCAGATTCGATGATTATTCGTATCACGAGTCTTTTTCTGGGCCGAATCGTTGTTTCTTGTGCGAGATCGGTGCATTTGAATGCAAATGCACGAAATAGACGCAGAAACACCGAATCGGCATGCCGCAGCGCGATGCAAACGAGTTTCTTTCAGATCCGATGATTCCTCGCTTCACGAGTCTATTTCTGGGCGAATCGTTGTTTGTTGTGCGGGATCGTTGCATTTGAATGCAAATACACGAAATAGACGCAGAAACGCCGAAACGCGATGCAAACGAGTTTATTTCAGATTCTATGATTCCTCGCTTCACGAGTCAATTTCTGGGCCGAATCGTTGTTTCTTGTGCGAGATCGGTGCAATTGAATGCAAATACACGAAATAGACGCAGAAACACCGAATCGGCATGCCGCAGCGCGATGCAAACGAGTTTCTTTCAGATTCGAAGATTCCTCGCTTCACGAGTCTATTTCTGGGCGAATCGTTGTTTCTTGTGCGAGATCGGTGCATTTGAATGCAAATTCACGAAATAGACGCAGAAACGCCGAAACGCGATGCAAACGAGTTTATTTCAGATTCTATGATTCCTCGCTTCACGAGTCAATTTCTGTGCCGAATCGTAGTTACTTGTGCGAGATCGGTGCATTTGAATGCAAATACACGAAATAGACTCAGAAACGACGAATCGGCATGCCGAAACGCGATGCAATCGAGTTTATTTCAGATTCGATGATTCCTCGTTTCACGAGTCTATTTCTCGTCCGATTCGTTGTTTCTTGTGCGAGATCGGTGCATTGGAATGCAAATACACGAAATAGACGCAGAAACACCGAATCGGCATGCCGAAACCTGATGCAATCGAGTTTATTTCAGATGCGATGATTCATTGTTTCTCGAGTCTATTTCTTTGCCGAATCGTTGTTTCTTGCGCGAGATCGGTGCATTTGAATGCAAATACACGAAATAGACGCAGAAACACCGAATCGGCAAGCCGCATCGCGATGCAATGGAGTTTATTTCAGATTCGATGATTATTCGTTTCACGAGTCTTTTTCTGAGCCGAATCGTTGTTTCTTGTGCGAGATCGGTGCATTTGGATGCAAGTACACAAAATAGACGCACAAACACCGAAACGGCGAGCCGAAGCGCGATGCAATCGAGTTTATTTCAGATTCGAAGATTCCTCGCTTCACGAGTCTATTTCTGGGCGAATCGTTGTTTCTTGTGCGAGATCGGTGCATTTGAATGCAAATTCACGAAATAGACGCAGAAACGCCGAAACGCGATGCAAAAGAGTTTATATCAGATTCTATGATTCCTCGCTTCACGAGTCAATTTCTGTGCCGAATCGTTGTTTCTTGTGCGAGATCGGTGCATTTGAATGCAAATTCACGAAATAGACGCAGAAACGCCGAAACGCGATGCAAACGAGTTTATTTCAGATTCTATGATTCCTCGCTTCACGAGTCAATTTCTGTGCCGAATCGTTGTTTCTTGTGCGAGATCGGTGCATTTGGATGCAAGTACACAAAATAGACGCACAAACACCGAAACGGCGAGCCGAAGCGCGATGCAATCGAGTTTATTTCAGATTCGATGATTCCTCGCTTCACGAGTCTATTCCTGGGCCGAATCGTTGTTTCTTGTGCGAGATCGGTGCATTTGAATGCAAATTCACGAAATAGACGCAGAAACGCCGAAACGCGATGCAAACGAGTTTATTTCAGATTCTATGATTCCTCGCTTCACGAGTCAATTTCTGTGCCGAATCGTTGTTTCTTGTGCGAGATCGGTGCATTTGGATGCAAGTACACAAAATAGACGCACAAACACCGAAACGGCGAGCCGAAGCGCGATGCAATCGAGTTTATTTCAGATTCGATGATTCATTGTTTCTCGAGTCTATTTCTTTGCCGAATCGTTGTTTCTTGCGCGAGATCGGTGCATTTGAATGCAAATACACGAAATAGACGCAGAAACACCGAATCGGCAAGCCGCATCGCGATGCAATGGAGTTTATTTCAGATTCTATGATTCCTCGCTTCACGAGTCTTTTTCTGAGCCGAATCGTTGTTTCTTGTGCGAGATCGGTGCATTTGGATGCAAGTACACAAAATAGACGCACAAACACCGAAACGGCGAGCCGAAGCGCGATGCAATCGAGTTTATTTCAGATTCGAAGATTCCTCGCATCACGAGTCTATTTCTGGGCGAATCGTTGTTTCTTGTGCGAGATCGGTGCATTTGAATGCAAATTCACGAAATAGACGCAGAAACGCCGAAACGCGATGCAAACGAGTTTATTTCAGATTCTATGATTCCTCGCTTCTCGAGTCAATTTCTGTGCCGAATCGTTGTTTCTTGTGCGAGATCGGTGCATTTGGATGCAAGTACACAAAATAGACGCACAAACACCGAAACGGCGAGCCGAAGCGCGATGCAATCGAGTTTATTTCAGATTCGATGATTCCTTGTTTCACGAGTCTATTTCTGGTCCGATTCGTTGTTTCTTGTGCGAGATCGGTGCATTGGAATGCAAATACACGAAATAGACGCAGAAACACCGAATCGGCATGCCGAAACCTGATGCAATCGAGTTTATTTCAGATGCGATGATTCATTGTTTCTCGAGTCTATTTCTTTGCCGAATCGTTGTTTCTTGCGCGAGATCGGTGCATTTGAATGCAAATACACGACATAGACGCAGAAACACCGAATCGGCAAGCCGCATCGCGATTCAATGGAGTTTATTTCAGATTCGATGATTATTCGTTTCACGAGTCTTTTTCTGAGCCGAATCGTTGTTTCTTGTGCGAGATCGGTGCATTTGGATGCAAGTACACAAAATAGACGCACAAACACCGAAACGGCGAGCCGAAGCGCGATGCAATCGAGTTTATTTCAGATTCGAAGATTCCTCGCATCACGAGTCTATTTCTGGGCGAATCGTTGTTTCTTGTGCGAGATCGGTGCATTTGAATGCAAATTCACGAAATAGACGCAGAAACGCCGAAACGCGATGCAAACGAGTTTATTTCAGATTCTATGATTCCTCGCTTCACGAGTCAATTTCTGTGCCGAATCGTTGTTTCTTGTGCGAGATCGGTGCATTTAGATGCAAGTACACAAAATAGACGCACAAACACCGAAACGGCGAGCCGAAGCGCGATGCTATCGAGTTTATTTCAGATTCGATGATTCATTGTTTCTCGAGTCTATTTCTTTGCCGAATCGTTGTTTCTTGCGCGAGATCGGTGCATTTGAATGCAAATACACGAAATAGACGCAGAAACACCGAATCGGCAAGCCGCATCGCGATGCAATGGAGTTTATTTCAGATTCGATGATTATTCGTTTCACGAGTCTTTTTCTGAGCCGAATCGTTGTTTCTTGTGCGAGATCGGTGCATTTGGATGCAAATTCACGAAATAGACGCAGAAACGCCGAAACGCGATGCAAACGAGTTTATTTCAGATTCTATGATTCCTCGCTTCACGAGTCAATTTCTGTGCCGAATTGTTGTTTCTTGTGCGAGATCGGTGCATTTGAATGCAAATACACGAAATAGACGCAGAAACGCCGCATCGGCATGCCGAAACGCGATGCAATCGAGCTTATTTCAGATTCGATGATTCCTCGCTTCACGAGTCTATTCCTGGGCCGAATCGTTGTTTCTTGTGCGAGATCGGTGCATTTGAATGCAAATACACGAAATAGACGCAGAAACGCCGCATCGGCATGCCGAAACGCGATGCAATCGAGCTTATTTCAGATTCTATGATTCCTCGCTTCACGAGTCAATTTCTGTGCCGAATCGTTGTTTCTTGTGCGAGATCGGTGCATTTGAATGCAAATTCACGAAATAGACGCAGAAACGCCGAAACGCGATGCAAACGAGTTTATTTCAGATTCTATGATTCCTCGCTTCACGAGTCAATTTCTGTGCCGAATCGTAGTTTCTTGTGCGAGATCGGTGCATTTGAATGTAAATACACGAAATAGACTCAGAAACGACGAATCGGCATGCCGAAACGCGATGCAATCGAGTTTATTTCAGATTCGATGATTCCTCGTTTCACGAGTCTATTTCTGGTCCGATTCGTTGTTTCTTGTGCGAGATCGGTGCATTGGAATGCAAATACACGAAATAGACGCAGAAACACCGAATCGGCATGCCGAAACCTGATGCAATCGAGTTTATTTCAGATGCGATGATTCATTGTTTCTCGAGTCTATTTCTTTGCCGAATCGTTGTTTCTTGCGCGAGATCGGTGCATTTGAATGCAAATACACGAAATAGACGCAGAATCACCGAATCGGCAAGCCGCATCGCGATGCAATGGAGTTTATTTCAGATTCGATGATTATTCGTTTCACGAGTCTTTTTCTGAGCCGAATCGTTGTTTCTTGTGCGAGATCGGTGCATTTGGATGCAAGTACACAAAATAGACGCACAAACACCGAAACGGCGAGCCGAAGCGCGATGCAATCGAGTTTATTTCAGATTCGAAGATTCCTCGCTTCACGAGTCTATTTCTGGGCGAATCGTTGTTTCTTGTGCGAGATCGGTGCATTTGAATGCAAATTCACGAAATAGACGCAGAAACGCCGAAACGCGATGCAAACGAGTTTATTTCAGATTCTATGATTCCTCGCTTCACGAGTCAATTTCTGTGCCGAATCGTAGTTTCTTTTGCGAGATCGGTGCATTTGGATGCAAGTACACAAAATAGACGCACTAACACCGAAACGGCGAGCCGAAGCGCGATGCAATCGAGTTTATTTCAGATTCGATGATTCCTCGTTTCACGAGTCTATTTCTGGTCCGATTCGTTGTTTCTTGTGCGAGATCGGTGCATTGGAATGCAAATACACGAAATAGACGCAGAAACACCGAATCGGCATGCCGAAACCTGATGCAATCGAGTTTATTTCAGATGCGATGATTCATTGTTTCTCGAGTCTATTTCTTTGCCGAATCGTTGTTTCTTGCGCGAGATCGGTGCATTTGAATGCAAATACACGACATAGATGCAGAAACACCGAATCGGCAAGCCGCATCGCGATGCAATGGAGTTTATTTCAGATTCGATGATTATTCGTTTCACGAGTCTTTTTCTGAGTCGAATCGTTGTTTCTTGTGCGAGATCGGTGCATTTGAATGCAAATTCACGAAATAGACGCAGAAACGCCGAAACGCGATGCAAACGAGTTTATTTCAGATTCTATGATTCCTCGCTTCACGAGTCAATTTCTGTGCCGAATCGTTGTTTCTTGTGCGAGATCGGTGCATTTGAATGCAAATACACGAAATAGACGCAGAAACGCCGCATCGGCATACCGAAACGCGATGCAATCGAGCTTATTTCAGATTCGATGATTATTCGTTTCACGAGTCTATTTCTGGGCCGAATCGTTGTTTCTTGTGCGAGATCGGTGCATTTGAATGCAAATACACGAAATAGACGCAGAAACGCCGAAACGCGATGCAAACGAATTTATTTCAGATTCTATGATTCCTCGCTTCACGAGTCAATTTCTGTGCCGAATCGTTGTTTCTTGTGCGAGATCGGTGCATTTGAATGCAAATTCACGAAATAGACGCAGAAACGCCGAAACGCGATGCAAACGAGTTTATTTCAGATTCTATGATTCCTCGCTTCACGAGTCAATTTCTGTGCCGAATCGTTGTTTCTTGTGCGAGATCGGTGCATTTGAATGCAAATACACGAAATAGACTCAGAAACGCCGAATCGGCATGCCGAAACGCGATGCAATAGAGTTTATTTCAGATTCGATGATTATTCGTATCACGAGTCTTTTTCTGGGCCGAATCGTTGTTTCTTGTGCGAGATCGGTGCATTTGAATGCAAATGCACGAAATAGACGCAGAAACACCGAATCGGCATGCCGCAGCGCGATGCAAACGAGTTTCTTTCAGATCCGATGATTCCTCGCTTCACGAGTCTATTTCTGGGCGAATCGTTGTTTGTTGTGCGGGATCGTTGCATTTGAATGCAAATACACGAAATAGACGCAGAAACGCCGAAACGCGATGCAAACGAGTTTATTTCAGATTCTATGATTCCTCGCTTCACGAGTCAATTTCTGGGCCGAATCGTTGTTTCTTGTGCGAGATCGGTGCAATTGAATGCAAATACACGAAATAGACGCAGAAACACCGAATCGGCATGCCGCAGCGCGATGCAAACGAGTTTCTTTCAGATTCGATGATTCCTCGCTTCACGAGTCTATTTCTGGGCCGAATCGTTGTTTCTTGTGCGAGATCGGTGCATTTGAATGCAAATTCACGAAATAGACGCAGAAACGCCGAAACGCGATGCAAACGAGTTTATTTCAGATTCTATGATTCCTCGCTTCACGAGTCAATTTCTGTGCCGAATCGTAGTTTCTTGTGCGAGATCGGTGCATTTGAATGCAAATACACGAAATAGACTCAGAAACGACGAATCGGCATGCCGAAACGCGATGCAATCGAGTTTATTTCAGATTCGATGATTCCTCGTTTCACGAGTCTATTTCTGGTCCGATTCGTTGTTTCTTGTGCGAGATCGGTGCATTGGAATGCAAATACACGAAATAGACGCAGAAACACCGAATCGGCATGCCGAAACCTGATGCAATCGAGTTTATTTCAGATGCGATGATTCATTGTTTCTCGAGTCTATTTCTTTGCCGAATCGTTGTTTCTTGCGCGAGATCGGTGCATTTGAATGCAAATACACGAAATAGACGCAGAAACACCGAATCGGCAAGCCGCATCGCGATGCAATGGAGTTTATTTCAGATTCGATGATTATTCGTTTCACGAGTCTTTTTCTGAGCCGAATCGTTGTTTCTTGTGCGAGATCGGTGCATTTGGATGCAAGTACACAAAATAGACGCACAAACACCGAAACGGCGAGCCGAAGCGCGATGCAATCGAGTTTATTTCAGATTCGAAGATTCCTCGCATCACGAGTCTATTTCTGGGCGAATCGTTGTTTCTTGTGCGAGATCGGTGCATTTGAATGCAAATTCACGAAATAGACGCAGAAACGCCGAAACGCGATGCAAACGAGTTTATTTCAGATTCTATGATTCCTCGCTTCACGAGTCAATTTCTGTGCCGAATCGTTGTTTCTTGTGCGAGATCGGTGCATTTAGATGCAAGTACACAAAATAGACGCACAAACACCGAAACGGCGAGCCGAAGCGCGATGCTATCGAGTTTATTTCAGATTCGATGATTCATTGTTTCTCGAGTCTATTTCTTTGCCGAATCGTTGTTTCTTGCGCGAGATCGGTGCATTTGAATGCAAATACACGAAATAGACGCAGAAACACCGAATCGGCAAGCCGCATCGCGATGCAATGGAGTTTATTTCAGATTCGATGATTATTCGTTTCACGAGTCTTTTTCTGAGCCGAATCGTTGTTTCTTGTGCGAGATCGGTGCATTTGGATGCAAGTACACAAAATAGACGCACAAACACCGAAACGGCGAGCCGAAGCGCGATGCAATCGAGTTTATTTCAGATTCGAAGATTCCTCGCATCACGAGTCTATTTCTGGGCGAATCGTTGTTTCTTGTGCGAGATCGGTGCATTTGAATGCAAATTCACGAAATAGACGCAGAAACGCCGAAACGCGATGCAAACGAGTTTATTTCAGATTCTATGATTCCTCGCTTCACGAGTCAATTTCTGTGCCGAATCGTTGTTTCTTGTGCGAGATCGGTGCATTTGGATGCAAGTACACAAAATAGACGCACAAACACCGAAACGGCGAGCCGAAGCGCGATGCAATCGAGTTTATTTCAGATTCGATGATTCCTCGTTTCACGAGTCTATTTCTGGTCCGATTCGTTGTTTCTTGTGCGAGATCGGTGCATTGGAATGCAAATACACGAAATAGACGCAGAAACACCGAATCGGCATGCCGAAACCTGATGCAATCGAGTTTATTTCAGATGCGATGATTCATTGTTTCTCGAGTCTATTTCTTTGCCGAATCGTTGTTTCTTGCGCGAGATCGGTGCATTTGAATGCAAATACACGACATAGACGCAGAAACACCGAATCGGCAAGCCGCATCGCGATGCAATGGAGTTTATTTCAGATTCGATGATTATTCGTTTCACGAGTCTTTTTCTGAGCCGAATCGTTGTTTCTTGTGCGAGATCGGTGCATTTGAATGCAAATTCACGAAATAGACGCAGAAACGCCGAAACGCGATGCAAACGAGTTTATTTCAGATTCTATGATTCCTCGCTTCACGAGTCAATTTCTGTGCCGAATTGTTGTTTCTTGTGCGAGATCGGTGCATTTGAATGCAAATACACGAAATAGACGCAGAAACGCCGCATCGGCATGCCGAAACGCGATGCAATCGAGCTTATTTCAGATTCGATGATTCCTCGCTTCACGAGTCTATTCCTGGGCCGAATCGTTGTTTCTTGTGCGAGATCGGTGCATTTGAATGCAAATTCACGAAATAGACGCAGAAACGCCGAAACGCGATGCAAACGAGTTTATTTCAGATTCGATGATTCCTCGCTTCACGTGTGACGTTGGCTCAAATTTCCCAACGTTTGATTTAACCTGAAAGGTTAAAATTAATATTAATTCTTGAAACGCTCAATATAGATATGAAAATAAGTTTATGTATTACCTTTGTTTCATCCTGTAGAGTTCTGCCCGCGTCGCACCTCACCTGAAAATAGAATAATCAATCATTACTTTTGAAACGCGCTATAGTGTGACGTCGGCTCGCGTGAGCCAGCTCGTACAACAGCCGCCTACGTCTCTGGACAATTCTGCACTTTACGAGATACCTAACCGCTCTCTTAGCCCCGCCCCCTAAAAATAACAATGTACTTAGAATTATCAACGATTACACATTTAACGATAATACTTACCAAGATCTTCGTAATGCACGAGCGACCGCAAGAAGTCACCTTTGACCAACCTGTATACATGGCAATAACCCTTGGAACTACCTGTACAATTCATACATTACCTTTGAGTCACTCAGTATAACCGTCGAAACCTGAAAGAATATTTATTATTAATTATACTATGCAAATCAACAATAATTACATAAAATTCACTTACCTGTTATCTACGCCAATGGTTTTGCCCCTCCAATTTCTTCGAAATGTTTAATTCTTGTTACTTCTTTCTCGCTCTTGCCATCTGAAATTATTTATAGATCATTACAAAAATAGTCGCCGAACAAAATAATTTCAGATAAAATAATTATAAGCACACAGACTCTGTAACACAAACACGTTTATCATAAGCAAAACCCAATCCAACGAAACTATCACTGAACGCATTCATTTAAATAACGAAAAACCGTTAAATTAATTATAGTCGCTTAACTATAATTAATTTACCTTCTGGAATTCAAACTAATTTCGAATAACTATTAATTCCGAATAATTAATAGTTACGCCTATGCATTCTCCACTGAACGAAGGAAAAGGTAAAGCTACGTACACACCGTACCTTCGTATTTTTCAACTCTAGTCAAAAGCCACCGCATCTGTAAATAATTATCAATTATATATATTAATTCAACTTATAACAGAGAATAATTACATAAATACATATATATGCAATAGTGAGATACCTACACATAAGGAATACTTAATCAATAATAACTGAAATTTCATAATATCTTATAATACAGTTAAAGGTACAAAAATTCGTATCAATTAATATCAAAATCGTTAACCATAACCATTTCTGATATTCATTGATATATTATATAATTCTAAAACAGATAATTGATAATTATACATTCGAATACGAAAAACACGTGCCTCTTACGTAATCGTTCCGCGAGCGATTATGTAACCACGTTACGTAACAGCCACGTGTTTTCGCCTAGCAACAGGCATTGCGAATCCTATAACCGACCTATGTTATATAACGACCACGTGTTTTCGCCTAGCAACAAGCAAATTTCAGAGGTCCGCGCTCTGGCTATAAATAACAGCCGCGCGATGCTCCACTCTCTCAGTTCGGGTTCGCCAAGCGTATAGTAAGAATCAGTATTATAATTACTCTCAGTTCGGGTTCGCCTACAGTACAGTTCGTTAATAATTACTCTCAGTTCGGGTTCGCCTAGCGTTTAGTTAATATCGTTAGTTATTAATTACTCTCTCAGTTCGGGCTCGCCTAGCGTATAGTAAAAATCAGTATTATAATTACTCTCAGTTCACTCTCAGTTCGGATTCGCATAGCGTTCAGTTAACATCGTTCAGTGAAAATTATTCTAAATCTCCGTGAAAGTGCTAGTTTCGTTCCCCACAATTTCCCTCTAATTCCAGATCCTGAATTCCTATATTAATTCAATATTCTACAATTTCGATTCTTCCTAAATTCTATTCTATTCTAAATATAATTCATTCTCTAAATCATCTGTTAAATAATTACACGCTCACATTGTTCATACATTCTTTATTTCATTTCGCCACGTGCAATAATTACATTTTCCTTTTTGTACAATATTATTATTATTCTTAGTTCATAGTTAGCGTATAATTATTCGTCAATATATTATTATTATTATTATTATTATTATTTCACAGAATATTGTATTATTTCTTTATTTTCGTTATTACATTACAAAGTTATTTCGTTTTGTTTTCTTTAATTGATTATTCTTTTCCTCCTCTAATTCGTCGATCTCTTTCCTTTTTATTCACTCGATTCCTCCGGCGTTAACATTATTTAGTGACAGTGCTCTCGGTCTCACATTCTCTCACTCCGGGAGAGGACGGTATTTTCGAATGCTGATCTGCTCCAGTGAACGAAAGAATTGTGTCTCAAAAAGACCATCTTAGTTTGTGCTATTGTTGCAACGTTCCAGACGGTCGTTCTCAGGGCGAGGACGGTATTCTCGAATGCTGACCCGCGCCAACGAACGAAGGAACCTAAAACAAGAAGACAATTAATTAGCGTTCTCAACTATTTTTCCGCGTGTCGCGCATAGTGAACTCACCTTCTTTCCCCCTCCATTTCCCTCCACCGCGTTCCATGCGTCGTACCAGACGTGCCGGAAGGAAATACCAGCGCGCGAAACGAGCACGCCTCGCGCATATTCACCCCGCGCCTCCACCGGAACCAACGGTCCAGGAAGCGGAACGTATCGGCGCCTCCAAGGACGACACCTGCGCCTCCACTGAAATTCCAGTGATCGATCTCACTGGTCCAGATTCTCCAACGAGCCGTCCAAGGATCGTCACGGACAGGCTACTTTCCCCCACGTCGATCCACGTGGTCTCCTACGAGAACAGGCGGGTCCTCCTCCACGGTCTCTTCAAGGTCAAGGTGGTCCTCCCTCCACTGCCGGTGCCAGACGACATCTGCATCGAAGACCCCCTGTACGACCGTTACGTACGCATCCGGAGAAGGATGCTCCTGAAATATTATTAAAAAATACTAGGTAAGTAAAGCTCCTCCCCCTTTTCGTCGCGGTGTTGATAACCCCTTTTCTCCCTCGTACCGGTTTCGGGCCAGGATTAGACGCGGACGTACGGGCCGCGTGGATCACAGGTCGTCCCCGTTTTAAATTTTATTATTGCTCGCAGCCAGAGTGAACCCCACTCCGGCTCGTGACACACGAGTCAATTTCTGGGCCGAATCGTTGTTTCTTGTGCGAGATCGGTGCATTTGAATGCAAATGCACGAAATAGACGCAGAAACACCGAATCGGCATGCCGCAGCGCGATGCAAACGAGTTTCTTTCAGATTCGATGATTCCTCGCTTCACGAGTCTATTTCTGGGCCGAATCGTTGTTTCTTGTGCGAGATCGGTGCATTTGAATGCAAATTCACGAAATAGACGCAGAAACGCCGAAACGCGATGCAAACGAGTTTATTTCAGATTCTATGATTCCTCGCTTCACGAGTCAATTTCTGTGCCGAATCGTTGTTTCTTGTGCGAGATCGGTGCATTTGAATGCAGATACACGAAATAGAGGCAGAAACACCGAATCGGCATGCCGAAACGCGATGCAATCGAGTTTATTTCAGATTCGATGATTCCTCGTTTCACGAGTCTATTTCTGGTCCGATTCGTTGTTTCTTGTGCGAGATCGGTGCATTGGAATGCAAATACACGAAATAGACGCAGAAACACCGAATCGGCATGCCGAAACCTGATGCAATCGAGTTTATTTCAGATGCGATGATTCATTGTTTCTCGAGTCTATTTCTTTGCCGAATCGTTGTTTCTTGCGCGAGATCGGTGCATTTGAATGCAAATACACGGAATACACCCAGAAACGCCGAAACGCGATGCAAACGAGTTTATTTCAGATTCTATGATTCCTCGCATCACGAGTCAATTTCTGGGCCGAATCCTTGTTTCTTGTGCGAGATCGGTGCATTTGAATGCAAATACACGAAATAGACTCAGAAACGCCGAATCGGCATGCCGAAACGCGATGCAATAGAGTTTATTTCAGATTCGATGATTATTCGTTTCACGAGTCTATTTCTGGGCCGAATCGTTGTTTCTTGTGCGAGATCGGTGCATTTGAATGCAAATTCACGAAATAGACGCAGAAACGCCGAAACGCGATGCAAACGAGTTTATTTCAGATTCTATGATTCCTCGCTTCACGAGTCAATTTCTGTGCCGAATCGTTGTTTCTTGTGCGAGATCGGTGCATTTGAATGCAAATTCACGAAATAGACGCAGAAACGCCGAAACGCGATGCAAACGAGTTTATTTCAGATTCTATGATTCCTCGCTTCACGAGTCAATTTCTGTGCCGAATCGTTGTTTCTTGTGCGAGATCGGTGCATTTGAATGCAAATACACGAAATAGACTCAGAAACGCCGAATCGGCATGCCGAAACGCGATGCAATAGAGTTTATTTCAGATTCGATGATTATTCGTATCACGAGTCTTTTTCTGGGCCGAATCGTTGTTTCTTGTGCGAGATCGGTGCATTTGAATGCAAATGCACGAAATAGACGCAGAAACACCGAATCGGCATGCCGCAGCGCGATGCAAACGAGTTTCTTTCAGATCCGATGATTCCTCGCTTCACGAGTCTATTTCTGGGCGAATCGTTGTTTGTTGTGCGAGATCGTTGCATTTGAATGCAAATACACGAAATAGACGCAGAAACGCCGAAACGCGATGCAAACGAGTTTATTTCAGATTCCATGATTCCTCGCTTCACGAGTCAATTTCTGTGCCGAATCGTTGTTTCTTGTGCGAGATCGGTGCATTGGAATGCAAATACACGAGAAACACGGAATCGGCATGCCGAAGCGCGATGCAAACGAGTTTATTTCAGATTCGATGATTCCTCGATTCACGAGTCAATTTCTGGGCCGAATCGTTGTTTCTTGTGCGAGATCGGTGCAATTGAATGCAAATGCACGAAATAGACGCAGAAACACCGAATCGGCATGCCGCAGCGCGATGCAAACGAGTTTCTTTCAGATTCGATGATTCCTCGCTTCACGAGTCTATTTCTGGGCCGAATCGTTGTTTCTTGTGCGAGATCGGTGCATTTGAATGCAAATTCACGAAATAGACGCAGAAACGCCGAAACGCGATGCAAACGAGTTTATTTCAGATTCTATGATTCCTCGCTTCACGAGTCAATTTCTGTGCCGAATCGTAGTTTCTTGTGCGAGATCGGTGCATTTGAATGCAAATACACGAAATAGACTCAGAAACGACGAATCGGCAAGCCGCATCGCGATGCAATGGAGTTTATTTCAGATTCGATGATTATTCGTTTCACGAGTCTTTTCCTGAGCCGAATCGTTGTTTCTTGTGCGAGATCGGTGCATTTGGATGCAAGTACACAAAATAGACGCACAAACACCGAAACGGCGAGCCGAAGCGCGATGCAATCGAGTTTATTTCAGATGCGATGATTCATTGTTTCTCGAGTCCATTTCTTTGCCGAATCGTTGTTTCTTGCGCGAGATCGGTGCATTTGAATGCAAATACACGAAATAGACGCAGAAACACCGAATCGGCAAGCCGCATCGCGATGC
This sequence comes from Lasioglossum calceatum, assembly GCA_963966675.1. Taxonomy (NCBI): domain Eukaryota; kingdom Metazoa; phylum Arthropoda; class Insecta; order Hymenoptera; family Halictidae; genus Lasioglossum; species Lasioglossum calceatum. Next base: position 92,902 of record CAXAAD010000146.1, on the reverse strand, counting down.
AATGGAGTTTATTTCAGATTCGATGATTATTCGTTTCACGAGTCTTTTTCTGAGCCGAATCGTTGTTTCTTGTGCGAGATCGGTGCATTTGGATGCAAGTACACAAAATAGACGCACAAACACCGAAACGGCGAGCCGAAGCGCGATGCAATCGAGTTTATTTCAGATTCGAAGACTCCTCGCATCACGAGTCTATTTCTGGGCGAATCGTTGTTTCTTGTGCGAGATCGGTGCATTTGAATGCAAATTCACGAAATAGACGCAGAAACGCCGAAACGCGATGCAAACGAGTTTATTTCAGATTCAATGATTCCTCGCTTCACGAGTCAATTTCTGTGCCGAATCGTTGTTTCTTGTGCGAGATCGGTGCATTTGGATGCAAGTACACAAAATAGACGCACAAACACCGAAACGGCGAGCCGAAGCGCGATGCAATCGAGTTTATTTCAGATTCGATGATTCCTCGTTTCACGAGTCTATTTCTGGTCCGATTCGTTGTTTCTTGTGCGAGATCGGTGCATTGGAATGCAAATACACGAAATAGACGCAGAAACACCGAATCGGCATGCCGAAACCTGATGCAATCGAGTTTATTTCAGATGCGATGATTCATTGTTTCTCGAGTCTATTTCTTTGCCGAATCGTTGTTTCTTGCGCGAGATCGGTGCATTTGAATGCAAATACACGACATAGACGCAGAAACACCGAATCGGCAAGCCGCATCGCGATGCAATGGAGTTTATTTCAGATTCGATGATTATTCGTTTCACGAGTCTTTTTCTGAGAAGAATCGTTGTTTCTTGTGCGAGATCGGTGCATTTGAATGCAAATTCACGAAATAGACGCAGAAACGCCGAAACGCGATGCAAACGAGTTTATTTCAGATTCTATGATTCCTCGCTTCACGAGTCAATTTCTGTGCCGAATCGTTGTTTCTTGTGCGAGATCGGTGCATTTGAATGCAAATACACGAAATAGACGCAGAAACGCCGCATCGGCATGCCGAAACGCGATGCAATCGAGCTTATTTCAGATTCGATGATTCCTCGCTTCACGAGTCTATTCCTGGGCCGAATCGTTGTTTCTTGTGCGAGATCGGTGCATTTGAATGCAAATACACGAAATAGACGCAGAAACGCCGCATCGGCATGCCGAAACGCGATGCAATCGAGCTTATTTCAGATTCGATGATTCCTCGCTTCACGAGTCTATTCCTGGGCCGAATCGTTGTTTCTTGTGCGAGATCGGTGCATTTGAATGCAAATTCACGAAATAGACGCAGAAACGCCGAAACGCGATGCAAACGAGTTTATTTCAGATTCTATGATTCCTCGCTTCACGAGTCAATTTCTGGGCCGAATCGTTGTTTCTTGTGCGAGATCGGTGCATTTGAATGCAAATGCACGAAATAGACGCAGAAACACCGAATCGGCATGCCGCAGCGCGATGCAAACGAGTTTCTTTCAGATCCGATGATTCCTCGCTTCACGAGTCTATTTCTGGGCGAATCGTTGTTTGCTGTGCGAGATCGTTGCATTTGAATGCAAATACACGAAATAGACGCAGAAACGCCGAAACGCGATGCAAACGATTTTATTTCAGATTCTATGATTCCTCGCTTCACGAGTCAATTTCTGTGCCGAATACAAATACACGAGAAACACGGAATCGGCATGCCGAAGCGCGATGCAAACGAGTTTATTTCAGATTCGATGATTCCTCGCTTCACGAGTCAATTTCTGGGCCGAATCGTTGTTTCTTGTGCGAGATCGGTGCATTTGAATGCAAATGCACGAAATAGACGCAGAAACACCGAATCGGCATGCCGCAGCGCGATGCAAACGAGTTTCATTCAGATTCGATGATTCCTCGCTTCACGAGTCTATTTCTGGGCCGAATCGTTGTTTCTTGTGCGAGATCGGTGCATTTGAATGCAAATTCACGAAATAGACGCAGAAACGCCGAAACGCGATGCAAACGAGTTTATTTCAGATTCTATGATTCCTCCCTTCACGAGTCAATTTCTGTGCCGAATCGTTGTTTCTTGTGCGAGATCGGTGCATTTGAATGCAGATACACGAAATAGAGGCAGAAACACCGAATCGGCATGCCGAAACGCGATGCAATCGAGTTTATTTCAGATTCGATGATTCCTCGTTTCACGAGTCTATTTCTGGTCCGATTCGTTGTTTCTTGTGCGAGATCGGTGCATTGGAATGCAAATACACGAAATAGACGCAGAAACACCGAATCGGCATGCCGAAACCTGATGCAATCGAGTTTATTTCAGATGCGATGATTCATTGTTTCTCGAGTCTATTTCTTTGCCGAATCGTTGTTTCTTGCGCGAGATCGGTGCATTTGAATGCAAATACACGGAATACACCCAGAAACGCCGAAACGCGATGCAAACGAGTTTATTTCAGATTCTATGATTCCTCGCATCACGATTCAATTTCTGGGCCGAATCCTTGTTTCTTGTGCGAGATCGGTGCATTTGAATGCAAATTCACGAAATAGACGCAGAAACGCCGAAACGCGATGCAAACGAGTTTATTTCAGATTCTATGATTCCTCGCTTCACGAGTCAATTTCTGTGCCGAATCGTTGTTTCTTGTGCGAGATCGGTGCATTTGAATGCAAATACACGAAATAGACTCAGAAACGCCGAATCGGCATGCCGAAACGCGATGCAATAGAGTTTATTTCAGATTCGATGATTATTCGTATCACGAGTCTATTTCTGGGCCGAATCGTTGTTTCTTGTGCGAGATCGGTGCATTTGAATGCAAATGCACGAAATAGATGCAGAAACACCGAATCGGCATGCCGCAGCGCGATGCAAACGAGTTTCTTTCAGATCCGAATGATTCCTCGCTTCACGAGTCTATTTCTGGGCGAATCGTTGTTTGTTGTGCGAGATCGTTGCATTTGAATGCAAATACACGAAATAGACGCAGAAACGCCGAAACGCGATGCAAACGAGTTTATTTCAGATTCTATGATTCCTCGCTTCACGAGTCAATTTCTGTGCCGAATCGTTGTTTCTTGTGCGAGATCGGTGCATTGGAATGCAAATACACGAGAAACACGGAATCGGCATGCCGAAGCGCGATGCAAACGAGTTTATTTCAGATTCGATGATTCCTCGATTCACGAGTCAATTTCTGGGCCGAATCGTTGTTTCTTGTGCGAGATCGGTGCAATTGAATGCAAATGCACGAAATAGACGCAGAAAAACCGAATCGGCATGCCGCAGCGCGATGCAAACGAGTTTCTTTCAGATTCGATGATTCCTCGCTTCACGAGTCTATTTCTGGGCCGAATCGTTGTTTCTTGTGCGAGATCGGTGCATTTGAATGCAAATTCACGAAATAGACGCAGAAACGCCGAAACGCGATGCAAACGAGTTTATTTCAGATTCTATGATTCCTCGCTTCACGAGTCAATTTCTGTGCCGAATCGTAGTTTCTTGTGCGAGATCGGTGCATTTGAATGCAAATACACGAAATAGACTCAGAAACGACGAATCGGCATGCCGAAACGCGATGCAATCGAGTTTATTTCAGATGCGATGATTCATTGTTTCTCGAGTCTATTTCTTTGCCGAATCGTTGTTTCTTGCGCGAGATCGGTGCATTTGAATGCAAATACACGAAATAGACGCAGAAACACCGAATCGGCAAGCCGCATCGCGATGCAATGGAGTTTATTTCAGATTCGATGATTATTCGTTTCACGAGTCTTTTTCTGGTCCGATTCGTTGTTTCTTGTGCGAGATCGGTGCATTGGAATGCAAATACACGAAATAGACGCAGAAACACCGAATCGGCATGCCGAAACCTGATGCAATCGAGTTTATTTCAGATGCGATGATTCATTGTTTCTCGAGTCTATTTCTTTGCCGAATCGTTGTTTCTTGCGCGAGATCGGTGCATTTGAATGCAAATACACGAAATAGACGCAGAAACACCGAATCGGCAAGCCGCATCGCGATGCATTGGAGTTTATTTCAGATTCGATGATTATTCGTTTCACGAGTCTTTTTCTGAGCCGAATCGTTGTTTCTTGTGCGAGATCGGTGCATTTGGATGCAAGTACACAAAATAGACGCACAAACACCGAAACGGCGAGCCGAAGCGCGATGCAATCGAGTTTATTTCAGATTCGAAGATTCCTCGCATCACGAGTCTATTTCTGGGCGAATCGTTGTTTCTTGTGCGAGATCGGTGCATTTGAATGCAAATTCACGAAATAGACTTAGAAACGCCGAAACGGTATGCAAACGAGTTTATTTCAGATTCTATGATTCCTCGCTTCAAGAGTCAATTTCTGTGCCGATTCGTTGTTTCTTGTGCGAGATCGGTGCATTGGAATGCAAATACACGAAATAGACGCAGAAACACCGAATCGGCATGCCGAAACTTGATGCAATCGAGTTTATTTCAGATGCGATGATTCATTGTTTCTCGAGTCTATTTCTTTGCCGAATCGTTGTTTCTTGCGCGAGATCGGTGCATTTGAATGCAAATACACGAAATAGACGCAGAAACACCGAATCGGCAAGCCGCATCGCGATGCAATGGAGTTTATTTCAGATTCGATGATTATTCGTTTCACGAGTCTTTTTCTGGTCCGATTCGTTGTTTCTTGTGCGAGATCGGTGCATTGGAATGCAAATACACGAAATAGACGCAGAAACACCGAATCGGCATGCCGAAACCTGATGCAATCGAGTTTATTTCAGATGCGATGATTCATTGTTTCTCGAGTCTATTTCTTTGCCGAATCGTTGTTTCTTGCGCGAGATCGGTGCATTTGAATGCAAATACACGAAATAGACGCAGAAACACCGAATCGGCAAGCCGCATCGCGATGCAATGGAGTTTATTTCAGATTCGATGATTATTCGTTTCACGAGTCTTTTTCTGGTCCGATTCGTTGTTTCTTGTGCGAGATCGGTGCATTGGAATGCAAATACACGAAATAGACGCAGAAACACCGAATCGGCATGCCGAAACCTGATGCAATCGAGTTTATTTCAGATGCGATGATTCATTGTTTCTCGAGTCTATTTCTTTGCCGAATCGTTGTTTCTTGCGCGAGATCGGTGCATTTGAATGCAAATACACGACATAGACGCAGAAACACCGAATCGGCAAGCCGCATCGCGATGCAATGGAGTTTATTTCAGATTCGATGATTATTCGTTTCACGAGTCTTTTTCTCAACCGAATCGTTGTTTCTTGTGCGAGATCGGTGCATTTGAATGCAAATTCACGAAATAGACGCAGAAACGCCGAAACGCGATGCAAACGAGTTTATTTCAGATTCTATGATTCCTCGCTTCACGAGTCAATTTCTGTGCCGAATCGTTGTTTCTTGTGCGAGATCGGTGCATTTGAATGCAAATACACGAAATAGACGCAGAAACGCCGCATCGGCATGCCGAAACGCGATGCAATCGAGCTTATTTCAGATTCGATGATTCCTCGCTTCACGAGTCTATTCCTGGGCCGAATCGTTGTTTCTTGTGCGAGATCGGTGCATTTGAATGCAAATTCACGAAATAGACGCAGAAACGCCGAAACGCGATGCAAACGAGTTTATTTCAGATTCTATGATTCCTCGCTTCACGAGTCAATTTCTGTGCCGAATCGTTGTTTCTTGTGCGAGATCGGTGCATTTGAATGCAAATTCACGAAATAGACGCAGAAACGCCGAAACGCGATGCAAAGGAGTTTATTTCAGATTCTATGATTCCTCGCTTCACGAGTCAATTTCTGGGCCGAATCGTTGTTTCTTGTGCGAGATCGGTGCATTTGAATGCAAATGCACGAAATAGACGCAGAAACACCGAATCGGCATGCCGCAGCGCGATGCAAACGAGTTTCTTTCAGATCCGATGATTCCTCGCTTCACGAGTCTATTTCTGGGCGAATCGTTGTTTGTTGTGCGAGATCGTTGCATTTGAATGCAAATACACGAAATAGACGCAGAAACGCCGAAACGCGATGCAAACGAGTTTATTTCAGATTCTATGATTCCTCGCTTCACGAGTCAATTTCTGTGCCGAATACAAATACACGAGAAACACGGAATCGGCATGCCGAAGCGCGATGCAAACGAGTTTATTTCAGATTCGATGATTCCTCGCTTCACGAGTCAATTTCTGGGCCGAATCGTTGTTTCTGGTGCGAGATCGGTGCATTTGAATGCAAATGCACGAAATAGACGCAGAAGCACCGAATCGGCATGCCGCAGCGCGATGCAAACGAGTTTCTTTCAGATTCGATGATTCCTCGCTTCACGAGTCTATTTCTGGGCCGAATCGTTGTTTCTTGTGCGAGATCGGTGCATTTGAATGCAAATTCACGAAATAGACGCAGAAACGCCGAAACGCGATGCAAACGAGTTTATTTCAGATTCTATGATTCCTCGCTTCACGAGTCAATTTCTGTGCCGAATCGTTGTTTCTTGTGCGAGATCGGTGCATTTGAATGCAGATACACGAAATAGAGGCAGAAACACCGAATCGGCATGCCGAAACGCGATGCAATCGAGTTTATTTCAGATTCGATGATTCCTCGTTTCACGAGTCTATTTCTGGTCCGATTCGTTGTTTCTTGTGCGAGATCGGTGCATTGGAATGCAAATACACGAAATAGACGCAGAAACGCCGAATCGGCATGCCGAAACCTGATGCAATCGAGTTTATTTCAGATGCGATGATTCATTGTTTCTCGAGTCTATTTCTTTGCCGAATCGTTGTTTCTTGCGCGAGATCGGTGCATTTGAATGCAAATACACGAAATAGACGCAGAAACACCGAATCGGCAAGCCGCATCGCGATGCCTTGGAGTTTATTTCAGATTCGATGATTATTCGTTTCACGAGTCTTTTTCTGAGCCGAATCGTTGTTTCTTGTGCGAGATCGGTGCATTTGGATGCAAGTACACAAAATAGACGCACAAACACCGAAACGGCGAGCCGAAGCGCGATGCAATCGAGTTTATTTCAGATTCGAAGATTCCTCGCATCACGAGTCTATTTCTGGGCGAATCGTTGTTTCTTGTGCGAGATCGGTGCATTTGAATGCAAATTCACGAAATAGACTTAGAAACGCCGAAACGGTATGCAAACGAGTTTATTTCAGATTCTATGATTCCTCGCTTCAAGAGTCAATTTCTGTGCCGATTCGTTGTTTCTTGTGCGAGATCGGTGCATTGGAATGCAAATACACGAAATAGACGCAGAAACACCGAATCGGCATGCCGAAACTTGATGCAATCGAGTTTATTTCAGATGCGATGATTCATTGTTTCTCGAGTCTATTTCTTTGCCGAATCGTTGTTTCTTGCGCGAGATCGGTGCATTTGAATGCAAATACACGAAATAGACGCAGAAACACCGAATCGGCAAGCCGCATCGCGATGCAATGGAGTTTATTTCAGATTCGATGATTATTCGTTTCACGAGTCTTTTTCTGGTCCGATTCGTTGTTTCTTGTGCGAGATCGGTGCATTGGAATGCAAATACACGAAATAGACGCAGAAACACCGAATCGGCATGCCGAAACCTGATGCAATCGAGTTTATTTCAGATGCGATGATTCATTGTTTCTCGAGTCTATTTCTTTGCCGAATCGTTGTTTCTTGCGCGAGATCGGTGCATTTGAATGCAAATACACGAAATAGACGCAGAAACACCGAATCGGCAAGCCGCATCGCGATGCAATGGAGTTTATTTCAGATTCGATGATTATTCGTTTCACGAGTCTTTTTCTGGTCCGATTCGTTGTTTCTTGTGCGAGATCGGTGCATTGGAATGCAAATACACGAAATAGACGCAGAAACACCGAATCGGCATGCCGAAACCTGATGCAATCGAGTTTATTTCAGATGCGATGATTCATTGTTTCTCGAGTCTATTTCTTTGCCGAATCGTTGTTTCTTGCGCGAGATCGGTGCATTTGAATGCAAATACACGACATAGACGCAGAAACACCGAATCGGCAAGCCGCATCGCGATGCAATGGAGTTTATTTCAGATTCGATGATTATTCGTTTCACGAGTCTTTTTCTCAACCGAATCGTTGTTTCTTGTGCGAGATCGGTGCATTTGAATGCAAATTCACGAAATAGACGCAGAAACGCCGAAACGCGATGCAAACGAGTTTATTTCAGATTCTATGATTCCTCGCTTCACGAGTCAATTTCTGTGCCGAATCGTTGTTTCTTGTGCGAGATCGGTGCATTTGAATGCAAATACACGAAATAGACGCAGAAACGCCGCATCGGCATGCCGAAACGCGATGCAATCGAGCTTATTTCAGATTCGATGATTCCTCGCTTCACGAGTCTATTCCTGGGCCGAATCGTTGTTTCTTGTGCGAGATCGGTGCATTTGAATGCAAATTCACGAAATAGACGCAGAAACGCCGAAACGCGATGCAAACGAGTTTATTTCAGATTCTATGATTCCTCGCTTCACGAGTCAATTTCTGTGCCGAATCGTTGTTTCTTGTGCGAGATCGGTGCATTTGAATGCAAATTCACGAAATAGACGCAGAAACGCCGAAACGCGATGCAAAGGAGTTTATTTCAGATTCTATGATTCCTCGCTTCACGAGTCAATTTCTGGGCCGAATCGTTGTTTCTTGTGCGAGATCGGTGCATTTGAATGCAAATGCACGAAATAGACGCAGAAACACCGAATCGGCATGCCGCAGCGCGATGCAAACGAGTTTCTTTCAGATCCGATGATTCCTCGCTTCACGAGTCTATTTCTGGGCGAATCGTTGTTTGTTGTGCGAGATCGTTGCATTTGAATGCAAATACACGAAATAGACGCAGAAACGCCGAAACGCGATGCAAACGAGTTTATTTCAGATTCTATGATTCCTCGCTTCACGAGTCAATTTCTGTGCCGAATACAAATACACGAGAAACACGGAATCGGCATGCCGAAGCGCGATGCAAACGAGTTTATTTCAGATTCGATGATTCCTCGCTTCACGAGTCAATTTCTGGGCCGAATCGTTGTTTCTGGTGCGAGATCGGTGCATTTGAATGCAAATGCACGAAATAGACGCAGAAACACCGAATCGGCATGCCGCAGCGCGATGCAAACGAGTTTCTTTCAGATTCGATGATTCCTCGCTTCACGAGTCTATTTCTGGGCCGAATCGTTGTTTCTTGTGCGAGATCGGTGCATTTGAATGCAAATTCACGAAATAGACGCAGAAACGCCGAAACGCGATGCAAACGAGTTTATTTCAGATTCTATGATTCCTCGCTTCACGAGTCAATTTCTGTGCCGAATCGTTGTTTCTTGTGCGAGATCGGTGCATTTGAATGCAGATACACGAAATAGAGGCAGAAACACCGAATCGGCATGCCGAAACGCGATGCAATCGAGTTTATTTCAGATTCGATGATTCCTCGTTTCACGAGTCTATTTCTGGTCCGATTCGTTGTTTCTTGTGCGAGATCGGTGCATTGGAATGCAAATACACGAAATAGACGCAGAAACGCCGAATCGGCATGCCGAAACCTGATGCAATCGAGTTTATTTCAGATGCGATGATTCATTGTTTCTCGAGTCTATTTCTTTGCCGAATCGTTGTTTCTTGCGCGAGATCGGTGCATTTGAATGCAAATACACGAAATAGACGCAGAAACACCGAATCGGCAAGCCGCATCGCGATGCCTTGGAGTTTATTTCAGATTCGATGATTATTCGTTTCACGAGTCTTTTTCTGAGCCGAATCGTTGTTTCTTGTGCGAGATCGGTGCATTTGGATGCAAGTACACAAAATAGACGCACAAACACCGAAACGGCGAGCCGAAGCGCGATGCAATCGAGTTTATTTCAGATTCGAAGATTCCTCGCATCACGAGTCTATTTCTGGGCGAATCGTTGTTTCTTGTGCGAGATCGGTGCATTTGAATGCAAATTCACGAAATAGACTTAGAAACGCCGAAACGGTATGCAAACGAGTTTATTTCAGATTCTATGATTCCTCGCTTCAAGAGTCAATTTCTGTGCCGAATCGTTGTTTCTTGTGCGAGATCGGTGCATTTGGATGCAAGTACACAAAATAGACGCACAAACACCGAAACGGCGAGCCGAAGCGCGATGCAATCGAGTTTATTTCAGATTCGAAGATTCCTCGCATCACGAGTCTATTTCTGGGCGAATCGTTGTTTCTTGTGCGAGATCGGTGCATTTGAATGCAAATTCACGAAATAGACTTAGAAACGCCGAAACGGTATGCAAACGAGTTTATTTCAGATTCTATGATTCCTCGCTTCAAGAGTCAATTTCTGTGCCGAATCGTTGTTTCTTGTGCGAGGTCGGTGCATTTGGATGCAAGTTCACAAAATAGACGCACAAACACCGAAACGGCGAGCCGAAGCGCGATGCAATCGAGTTTATTTCAGATTCGATGATTCCTCGTTTCACGAGTCTATTTCTGGTCCGATTCGTTGTTTCTTGTGCGAGATCGGTGCATTGGAATGCAAATACACGAAATAGACGCAGAAACACCGAATCGGCATGCCGAAACCTGATGCAATCGAGTTTATTTCAGATGCGATGATTCATTGTTTCTCGAGTCTATTTCTTTGCCGAATCGTTGTTTCTTGCGCGAGATCGGTGCATTTGAATGCAAATACACGACATAGACGCAGAAACACCGAATCGGCAAGCCGCATCGCGATGCAATGGAGTTTATTTCAGATTCGATGATTATTCGTTTCACGAGTCTTTTTCTGAACCGAATCGTTGTTTCTTGTGCGAGATCGGTGCATTTGAATGCAAATTCACGAAATAGACGCAGAAACGCCGAAACGCGATGCAAACGAGTTTATTTCAGATTCTATGATTCCTCGCTTCACGAGTCAATTTCTGTGCCGAATCGTTGTTTCTTGTGCGAGATCGGTGCATTTGAATGCAAATACACGAAATAGACGCAGAAACGCCGCATCGGCATGCCGAAACGCGATGCAATCGAGCTTATTTCAGATTCGATGATTCCTCGCTTCACGAGTCTATTCCTGGGCCGAATCGTTGTTTCTTGTGCGAGATCGGTGCATTTGAATGCAAATTCACGAAATAGACGCAGAAACGCCGAAACGCGATGCAAACGAGTTTATTTCAGATTCTATGATTCCTCGCTTCACGAGTCAATTTCTGTGCCGAATCGTTGTTTCTTGTGCGAGATCGGTGCAATTGAATGCAAATGCACAAAATAGACGCAGAAACACCGAATCGGCATGCCGCAGCGCGATGCAAACGAGTTTCTTTCAGATTCGATGATTCCTCGCTTCACGAGTCTATTTCTGGGCCGAATCGTTGTTTCTTGTGCGAGATCGGTGCATTTGAATGCAAATTCACGAAATAGACGCAGAAACGCCGAAACGCGATGCAAACGAGTTTATTTCAGATTCTATGATTCCTCGCTTCACGAGTCAATTTCTAGGCCGAATCGTTGTTTCTTGTGCGAGATCGGTGCATTTGAATGCAAATGCACGAAATAGACGCAGAAACACCGAATCGGCATGCCGCAGCGCGATGCAAACGAGTTTCTTTCAGATTCGATGATTCCTCGCTTCACGAGTCTATTTCTGGGCCGAATCGTTGTTTCTTGTGCGAGATCGGTGCATTTGAATGCAAATTCACGAAATAGACGCAGAAACGCCGAATCGGCATGCCGAAACCTGATGCAATCGAGTTTATTTCAGATGCGATGATTCATTGTTTCTCGAGTCTATTTCTTTGCCGAATCGTTGTTTCTTGCGCGAGATCGGTGCATTTGAATGCAAATACACGACATAGACGCAGAAACACCGAATCGGCAAGCCGCATCGCGATGCAATGGAGTTTATTTCAGATTCGATGATTATTCGTTTCACGAGTCTTTTTCTGAGAAGAATCGTTGTTTCTTGTGCGAGATCGGTGCATTTGAATGCAAATTCACGAAATAGACGCAGAAACGCCGAAACGCGATGCAAACGAGTTTATTTCAGATTCAATGATTCCTCGCTTCACGAGTCAATTTCTGTGCCGAATCGTTGTTTCTTGTGCGAGATCGGTGCATTTGGATGCAAGTACACAAAATAGACGCACAAACACCGAAACGGCGAGCCGAAGCGCGATGCAATCGAGTTTATTTCAGATTCGATGATTCCTCGTTTCACGAGTCTATTTCTGGTCCGATTCGTTGTTTCTTGTGCGAGATCGGAGCATTGGAATGCAAATACACGAAATAGACGCAGAAACACCGAATCGGCATGCCGAAACGGTATGCAAACGAGTTTATTTCAGATTCGAAGATTCCTCGCATCACGAGTCTATTTCTTTGCCGAATCGTTGTTTCTTGCGCGAGATCGGTGCATTTGAATGCAAATACACGACATAGACGCAGAAACACCGAATCGGCAAGCCGCATCGCGATGCAATGGAGTTTATTTCAGATTCGATGATTATTCGTTTCACGAGTCTTTTTCTGAGAAGAATCGTTGTTTCTTGTGCGAGATCGGTGCATTTGAATGCAAATTCACGAAATAGACGCAGAAACGCCGAAACGCGATGCAAACGAGTTTATTTCAGATTCTATGATTCCTCGCTTCACGAGTCAATTTCTGTGCCGAATCGTTGTTTCTTGTGCGAGATCGGTGCATTTGAATGCAAATACACGAAATAGACGCAGAAACGCCGCATCGGCATGCCGAAACGCGATGCAATCGAGCTTATTTCAGATTCGATGATTCCTCGCTTCACGAGTCTATTCCTGGGCCGAATCGTTGTTTCTTGTGCGAGATCGGTGCATTTGAATGCAAATTCACGAAATAGACGCAGAAACGCCGAAACGCGATGCAAACGAGTTTATTTCAGATTCTATGATTCCTCGCTTCACGAGTCAATTTCTGGGCCGAATCGTTGTTTCTTGTGCGAGATCGGTGCATTTGAATGCAAATGCACGAAATAGACGCAGAAACACCGAATCGGCATGCCGCAGCGCGATGCAAACGAGTTTCTTTCAGATCCGATGATTCCTCGCTTCACGAGTCTATTTCTGGGCGAATCGTTGTTTGCTGTGCGAGATCGTTGCATTTGAATGCAAATACACGAAATAGACGCAGAAACGCCGAAACGCGATGCAAACGATTTTATTTCAGATTCTATGATTCCTCGCTTCACGAGTCAATTTCTGTGCCGAATACAAATACACGAGAAACACGGAATCGGCATGCCGAAGCGCGATGCAAACGAGTTTATTTCAGATTCGATGATTCCTCGCTTCACGAGTCAATTTCTGGGCCGAATCGTTGTTTCTTGTGCGAGATCGGTGCATTTGAATGCAAATGCACGAAATAGACGCAGAAACACCGAATCGGCATGCCGCAGCGCGATGCAAACGAGTTTCATTCAGATTCGATGATTCCTCGCTTCACGAGTCTATTTCTGGGCCGAATCGTTGTTTCTTGTGCGAGATCGGTGCATTTGAATGCAAATTCACGAAATAGACGCAGAAACGCCGAAACGCGATGCAAACGAGTTTATTTCAGATTCTATGATTCCTCCCTTCACGAGTCAATTTCTGTGCCGAATCGTTGTTTCTTGTGCGAGATCGGTGCATTTGAATGCAGATACACGAAATAGAGGCAGAAACACCGAATCGGCATGCCGAAACGCGATGCAATCGAGTTTATTTCAGATTCGATGATTCCTCGTTTCACGAGTCTATTTCTGGTCCGATTCGTTGTTTCTTGTGCGAGATCGGTGCATTGGAATGCAAATACACGAAATAGACGCAGAAACACCGAATCGGCATGCCGAAACCTGATGCAATCGAGTTTATTTCAGATGCGATGATTCATTGTTTCTCGAGTCTATTTCTTTGCCGAATCGTTGTTTCTTGCGCGAGATCGGTGCATTTGAATGCAAATACACGGAATACACCCAGAAACGCCGAAACGCGATGCAAACGAGTTTATTTCAGATTCTATGATTCCTCGCATCACGATTCAATTTCTGGGCCGAATCCTTGTTTCTTGTGCGAGATCGGTGCATTTGAATGCAAATTCACGAAATAGACGCAGAAACGCCGAAACGCGATGCAAACGAGTTTATTTCAGATTCTATGATTCCTCGCTTCACGAGTCAATTTCTGTGCCGAATCGTTGTTTCTTGTGCGAGATCGGTGCATTTGAATGCAAATACACGAAATAGACTCAGAAACGCCGAATCGGCATGCCGAAACGCGATGCAATAGAGTTTATTTCAGATTCGATGATTATTCGTATCACGAGTCTATTTCTGGGCCGAATCGTTGTTTCTTGTGCGAGATCGGTGCATTTGAATGCAAATGCACGAAATAGATGCAGAAACACCGAATCGGCATGCCGCAGCGCGATGCAAACGAGTTTCTTTCAGATCCGAATGATTCCTCGCTTCACGAGTCTATTTCTGGGCGAATCGTTGTTTGTTGTGCGAGATCGTTGCATTTGAATGCAAATACACGAAATAGACGCAGAAACGCCGAAACGCGATGCAAACGAGTTTATTTCAGATTCTATGATTCCTCGCTTCACGAGTCAATTTCTGTGCCGAATCGTTGTTTCTTGTGCGAGATCGGTGCATTGGAATGCAAATACACGAGAAACACGGAATCGGCATGCCGAAGCGCGATGCAAACGAGTTTATTTCAGATTCGATGATTCCTCGATTCACGAGTCAATTTCTGGGCCGAATCGTTGTTTCTTGTGCGAGATCGGTGCAATTGAATGCAAATGCACGAAATAGACGCAGAAAAACCGAATCGGCATGCCGCAGCGCGATGCAAACGAGTTTCTTTCAGATTCGATGATTCCTCGCTTCACGAGTCTATTTCTGGGCCGAATCGTTGTTTCTTGTGCGAGATCGGTGCATTTGAATGCAAATTCACGAAATAGACGCAGAAACGCCGAAACGCGATGCAAACGAGTTTATTTCAGATTCTATGATTCCTCGCTTCACGAGTCAATTTCTGTGCCGAATCGTAGTTTCTTGTGCGAGATCGGTGCATTTGAATGCAAATACACGAAATAGACTCAGAAACGACGAATCGGCATGCCGAAACGCGATGCAATCGAGTTTATTTCAGATGCGATGATTCATTGTTTCTCGAGTCTATTTCTTTGCCGAATCGTTGTTTCTTGCGCGAGATCGGTGCATTTGAATGCAAATACACGAAATAGACGCAGAAACACCGAATCGGCAAGCCGCATCGCGATGCAATGGAGTTTATTTCAGATTCGATGATTATTCGTTTCACGA
Source organism: Lasioglossum calceatum (assembly GCA_963966675.1). Classification (NCBI taxonomy): domain Eukaryota; kingdom Metazoa; phylum Arthropoda; class Insecta; order Hymenoptera; family Halictidae; genus Lasioglossum; species Lasioglossum calceatum. The sequence goes on along the minus strand of CAXAAD010000146.1, from coordinate 77,578 downwards.
GTCTTTTTCTGGTCCGATTCGTTGTTTCTTGTGCGAGATCGGTGCATTGGAATGCAAATACACGAAATAGACGCAGAAACACCGAATCGGCATGCCGAAACCTGATGCAATCGAGTTTATTTCAGATGCGATGATTCATTGTTTCTCGAGTCTATTTCTTTGCCGAATCGTTGTTTCTTGCGCGAGATCGGTGCATTTGAATGCAAATACACGAAATAGACGCAGAAACACCGAATCGGCAAGCCGCATCGCGATGCATTGGAGTTTATTTCAGATTCGATGATTATTCGTTTCACGAGTCTTTTTCTGAGCCGAATCGTTGTTTCTTGTGCGAGATCGGTGCATTTGGATGCAAGTACACAAAATAGACGCACAAACACCGAAACGGCGAGCCGAAGCGCGATGCAATCGAGTTTATTTCAGATTCGAAGATTCCTCGCATCACGAGTCTATTTCTGGGCGAATCGTTGTTTCTTGTGCGAGATCGGTGCATTTGAATGCAAATTCACGAAATAGACTTAGAAACGCCGAAACGGTATGCAAACGAGTTTATTTCAGATTCTATGATTCCTCGCTTCAAGAGTCAATTTCTGTGCCGATTCGTTGTTTCTTGTGCGAGATCGGTGCATTGGAATGCAAATACACGAAATAGACGCAGAAACACCGAATCGGCATGCCGAAACTTGATGCAATCGAGTTTATTTCAGATGCGATGATTCATTTTTTCTCGAGTCTATTTCTTTGCCGAATCGTTGTTTCTTGCGCGAGATCGGTGCATTTGAATGCAAATACACGAAATAGACGCAGAAACACCGAATCGGCAAGCCGCATCGCGATGCAATGGAGTTTATTTCAGATTCGATGATTATTCGTTTCACGAGTCTTTTTCTGGTCCGATTCGTTGTTTCTTGTGCGAGATCGGTGCATTGGAATGCAAATACACGAAATAGACGCAGAAACACCGAATCGGCATGCCGAAACCTGATGCAATCGAGTTTATTTCAGATGCGATGATTCATTGTTTCTCGAGTCTATTTCTTTGCCGAATCGTTGTTTCTTGCGCGAGATCGGTGCATTTGAATGCAAATACACGAAATAGACGCAGAAACACCGAATCGGCAAGCCGCATCGCGATGCAATGGAGTTTATTTCAGATTCGATGATTATTCGTTTCACGAGTCTTTTTCTGGTCCGATTCGTTGTTTCTTGTGCGAGATCGGTGCATTGGAATGCAAATACACGAAATAGACGCAGAAACACCGAATCGGCATGCCGAAACCTGATGCAATCGAGTTTATTTCAGATGCGATGATTCATTGTTTCTCGAGTCTATTTCTTTGCCGAATCGTTGTTTCTTGCGCGAGATCGGTGCATTTGAATGCAAATACACGACATAGACGCAGAAACACCGAATCGGCAAGCCGCATCGCGATGCAATGGAGTTTATTTCAGATTCGATGATTATTCGTTTCACGAGTCTTTTTCTCAACCGAATCGTTGTTTCTTGTGCGAGATCGGTGCATTTGAATGCAAATTCACGAAATAGACGCAGAAACGCCGAAACGCGATGCAAACGAGTTTATTTCAGATTCTATGATTCCTCGCTTCACGAGTCAATTTCTGTGCCGAATCGTTGTTTCTTGTGCGAGATCGGTGCATTTGAATGCAAATACACGAAATAGACGCAGAAACGCCGCATCGGCATGCCGAAACGCGATGCAATCGAGCTTATTTCAGATTCGATGATTCCTCGCTTCACGAGTCTATTCCTGGGCCGAATCGTTGTTTCTTGTGCGAGATCGGTGCATTTGAATGCAAATTCACGAAATAGACGCAGAAACGCCGAAACGCGATGCAAACGAGTTTATTTCAGATTCTATGATTCCTCGCTTCACGAGTCAATTTCTGTGCCGAATCGTTGTTTCTTGTGCGAGATCGGTGCATTTGAATGCAAATTCACGAAATAGACGCAGAAACGCCGAAACGCGATGCAAAGGAGTTTATTTCAGATTCTATGATTCCTCGCTTCACGAGTCAATTTCTGGGCCGAATCGTTGTTTCTTGTGCGAGATCGGTGCATTTGAATGCAAATGCACGAAATAGACGCAGAAACACCGAATCGGCATGCCGCAGCGCGATGCAAACGAGTTTCTTTCAGATCCGATGATTCCTCGCTTCACGAGTCTATTTCTGGGCGAATCGTTGTTTGTTGTGCGAGATCGTTGCATTTGAATGCAAATACACGAAATAGACGCAGAAACGCCGAAACGCGATGCAAACGAGTTTATTTCAGATTCTATGATTCCTCGCTTCACGAGTCAATTTCTGTGCCGAATACAAATACACGAGAAACACGGAATCGGCATGCCGAAGCGCGATGCAAACGAGTTTATTTCAGATTCGATGATTCCTCGCTTCACGAGTCAATTTCTGGGCCGAATCGTTGTTTCTGGTGCGAGATCGGTGCATTTGAATGCAAATGCACGAAATAGACGCAGAAACACCGAATCGGCATGCCGCAGCGCGATGCAAACGAGTTTCTTTCAGATTCGATGATTCCTCGCTTCACGAGTCTATTTCTGGGCCGAATCGTTGTTTCTTGTGCGAGATCGGTGCATTTGAATGCAAATTCACGAAATAGACGCAGAAACGCCGAAACGCGATGCAAACGAGTTTATTTCAGATTCTATGATTCCTCGCTTCACGAGTCAATTTCTGTGCCGAATCGTTGTTTCTTGTGCGAGATCGGTGCATTTGAATGCAGATACACGAAATAGAGGCAGAAACACCGAATCGGCATGCCGAAACGCGATGCAATCGAGTTTATTTCAGATTCGATGATTCCTCGTTTCACGAGTCTATTTCTGGTCCGATTCGTTGTTTCTTGTGCGAGATCGGTGCATTGGAATGCAAATACACGAAATAGACGCAGAAACACCGAATCGGCATGCCGAAACCTGATGCAATCGAGTTTATTTCAGATGCGATGATTCATTGTTTCTCGAGTCTATTTCTTTGCCGAATCGTTGTTTCTTGCGCGAGATCGGTGCATTTGAATGCAAATACACGAAATAGACGCAGAAACACCGAATCGGCAAGCCGCATCGCGATGCCTTGGAGTTTATTTCAGATTCGATGATTATTCGTTTCACGAGTCTTTTTCTGAGCCGAATCGTTGTTTCTTGTGCGAGATCGGTGCATTTGGATGCAAGTACACAAAATAGACGCACAAACACCGAAACGGCGAGCCGAAGCGCGATGCAATCGAGTTTATTTCAGATTCGAAGATTCCTCGCATCACGAGTCTATTTCTGGGCGAATCGTTGTTTCTTGTGCGAGATCGGTGCATTTGAATGCAAATTCACGAAATAGACTTAGAAACGCCGAAACGGTATGCAAACGAGTTTATTTCAGATTCTATGATTCCTCGCTTCAAGAGTCAATTTCTGTGCCGAATCGTTGTTTCTTGTGCGAGATCGGTGCATTTGGATGCAAGTTCACAAAATAGACGCACAAACACCGAAACGGCGAGCCGAAGCGCGATGCAATCGAGTTTATTTCAGATTCGATGATTCCTCGTTTCACGAGTCTATTTCTGGTCCGATTCGTTGTTTCTTGTGCGAGATCGGTGCATTGGAATGCAAATACACGAAATAGACGCAGAAACACCGAATCGGCATGCCGAAACCTGATGCAATCGAGTTTATTTCAGATGCGATGATTCATTGTTTCTCGAGTCTATTTCTTTGCCGAATCGTTGTTTCTTGCGCGAGATCGGTGCATTTGAATGCAAATACACGACATAGACGCAGAAACACCGAATCGGCAAGCCGCATCGCGATGCAATGGAGTTTATTTCAGATTCGATGATTATTCGTTTCACGAGTCTTTTTCTGAACCGAATCGTTGTTTCTTGTGCGAGATCGGTGCATTTGAATGCAAATTCACGAAATAGACGCAGAAACGCCGAAACGCGATGCAAACGAGTTTATTTCAGATTCTATGATTCCTCGCTTCACGAGTCAATTTCTGTGCCGAATCGTTGTTTCTTGTGCGAGATCGGTGCATTTGAATGCAAATACACGAAATAGACGCAGAAACGCCGCATCGGCATGCCGAAACGCGATGCAATCGAGCTTATTTCAGATTCGATGATTCCTCGCTTCACGAGTCTATTCCTGGGCCGAATCGTTGTTTCTTGTGCGAGATCGGTGCATTTGAATGCAAATTCACGAAATAGACGCAGAAACGCCGAAACGCGATGCAAACGAGTTTATTTCAGATTCTATGATTCCTCGCTTCACGAGTCAATTTCTGTGCCGAATCGTTGTTTCTTGTGCGAGATCGGTGCAATTGAATGCAAATGCACAAAATAGACGCAGAAACACCGAATCGGCATGCCGCAGCGCGATGCAAACGAGTTTCTTTCAGATTCGATGATTCCTCGCTTCACGAGTCTATTTCTGGGCCGAATCGTTGTTTCTTGTGCGAGATCGGTGCATTTGAATGCAAATTCACGAAATAGACGCAGAAACGCCGAAACGCGATGCAAACGAGTTTATTTCAGATTCTATGATTCCTCGCTTCACGAGTCAATTTCTAGGCCGAATCGTTGTTTCTTGTGCGAGATCGGTGCATTTGAATGCAAATGCACGAAATAGACGCAGAAACACCGAATCGGCATGCCGCAGCGCGATGCAAACGAGTTTCTTTCAGATTCGATGATTCCTCGCTTCACGAGTCTATTTCTGGGCCGAATCGTTGTTTCTTGTGCGAGATCGGTGCATTTGAATGCAAATTCACGAAATAGACGCAGAAACGCCGAAACGCGATGCAAACGAGTTTATTTCAGATTCTATGATTCCTCGCTTCACGAGTCAATTTCTGTGCCGAATCGTTGTTTCTTGTGCGAGATCGGTGCATTTGAATGCAAATACACGAAATAGACGCAGAAACACCGAATCGGCATGCCGAAACGCGATGCAATCGAGTTTATTTCAGATTCGATGATTCCTCGTTTCACGAGTCTATTTCTGGTCCGATTCGTTGTTTCTTGTGCGAGATCGGTGCATTGGAATGCAAATACACGAAATAGACGCAGAAACACCGAATCGGCATGCCGAAACCTGATGCAATCGAGTTTATTTCAGATGCGATGATTCATTGTTTCTCGAGTCTATTTCTTTGCCGAATCGTTGTTTCTTGCGCGAGATCGGTGCATTTGAATGCAAATACACGGAATACACCCAGAAACGCCGAAACGCGATGCAAACGAGTTTATTTCAGATTCTATGATTCCTCGCATCACGATTCAATTTCTGGGCCGAATCCTTGTTTCTTGTGCGAGATCGGTGCATTTGAATGCAAATTCACGAAATAGACGCAGAAACGCCGAAACGCGATGCAAACGAGTTTATTTCAGATTCTATGATTCCTCGCTTCACGAGTCAATTTCTGTGCCGAATCGTTGTTTCTTGTGCGAGATCGGTGCATTTGAATGCAAATACACGAAATAGACTCAGAAACGCCGAATCGGCATGCCGAAACGCGATGCAATAGAGTTTATTTCAGATTCGATGATTATTCGTATCACGAGTCTTTTTCTGGGCCGAATCGTTGTTTCTTGTGCGAGATCGGTGCATTTGAATGCAAATGCACGAAATAGACGCAGAAACACCGAATCGGCATGCCGCAGCGCGATGCAAACGAGTTTCTTTCAGATCCGATGATTCCTCGCTTCACGAGTCTATTTCTGGGCGAATCGTTGTTTGTTGTGCGAGATCGTTGCATTTGAATGCAAATACACGAAATAGACGCAGAAACGCCGAAACGCGATGCAAACGAGTTTATTTCAGATTCTATGATTCCTCGCTTCACGAGTCAATTTCTGTGCCGAATCGTTGTTTCTTGTGCGAGATCGGTGCATTGGAATGCAAATACACGAGAAACACGGAAACGGCATGCCGAAGCGCGATGCAAACGAGTTTATTTCAGATTCGATGATTCCTCGATTCACGAGTCAATTTCTGGGCCGAATCGTTGTTTCTTGTGCGAGATCGGTGCAATTGAATGCAAATGCACGAAATAGACGCAGAAAAACCGAATCGGCATGCCGCAGCGCGATGCAAACGAGTTTCTTTCAGATTCGATGATTCCTCGCTTCACGAGTCTATTTCTGGGCCGAATCGTTGTTTCTTGTGCGAAATCGGTGCATTTGAATGCAAATTCACGAAATAGACGCAGAAACGCCGAAACGCGATGCAAACGAGTTTATTTCAGATTCTATGATTCCTCGCTTCACGAGTCAATTTCTGTGCCGAATCGTAGTTTCTTGTGCGAGATCGGTGCATTTGAATGCAAATACACGAAATAGACTCAGAAACGACGAATCGGCATGCCGAAACGCGATGCAATCGAGTTTATTTCAGATGCGATGATTCATTGTTTCTCGAGTCTATTTCTTTGCCGAATCGTTGTTTCTTGCGCGAGATCGGTGCATTTGAATGCAAATACACGAAATAGACGCAGAAACACCGAATCGGCAAGCCGCATCGCGATGCAATGGAGTTTATTTCAGATTCGATGATTATTCGTTTCACGAGTCTTTTTCTGGTCCGATTCGTTGTTTCTTGTGCGAGATCGGTGCATTGGAATGCAAATACACGAAATAGACGCAGAAACACCGAATCGGCATGCCGAAACCTGATGCAATCGAGTTTATTTCAGATGCGATGATTCATTGTTTCTCGAGTCTATTTCTTTGCCGAATCGTTGTTTCTTGCGCGAGATCGGTGCATTTGAATGCAAATACACGAAATAGACGCAGAAACACCGAATCGGCAAGCCGCATCGCGATGCAATGGAGTTTATTTCAGATTCGATGATTATTCGTTTCACGAGTCTTTTTCTGAGCCGAATAGTTGTTTCTTGTGCGAGATCGGTGCATTTGGATGCAAGTACACAAAATAGACGCACAAACACCGAAACGGCGAGCCGAAGCGCGATGCAAACGAGTTTATTTCAGATTCGATGATTCCTCGATTCACGAGTCAATTTCTGGGCCGAATCGTTGTTTCTTGTGCGAGATCGGTGCAATTGAATGCAAATGCACGAAATAGACGCAGAAAAACCGAATCGGCATGCCGCAGCGCGATGCAAACGAGTTTCTTTCAGATTCGATGATTCCTCGCTTCACGAGTCTATTTCTGGGCCGAATCGTTGTTTCTTGTGCGAGATCGGTGCATTTGAATGCAAATTCACGAAATAGACGCAGAAACGCCGAAACGCGATGCAAACGAGTTTATTTCAGATTCTATGATTCCTCGCTTCACGAGTCAATTTCTGTGCCGAATCGTAGTTTCTTGTGCGAGATCGGTGCATTTGAATGCAAATACACGAAATAGACTCAGAAACGACGAATCGGCATGCCGAAACGCGATGCAATCGAGTTTATTTCAGATGCGATGATTCATTGTTTCTCGAGTCTATTTCTTTGCCGAATCGTTGTTTCTTGCGCGAGATCGGTGCATTTGAATGCAAATACACGAAATAGACGCAGAAACACCGAATCGGCAAGCCGCATCGCGATGCAATGGAGTTTATTTCAGATTCGATGATTATTCGTTTCACGAGTCTTTTTCTGGTCCGATTCGTTGTTTCTTGTGCGAGATCGGTGCATTGGAATGCAAATACACGAAATAGACGCAGAAACACCGAATCGGCATGACGAAACCTGATGCAATCGAGTTTATTTCAGATGCGATGATTCATTGTTTCTCGAGTCTATTTCTTTGCCGAATCGTTGTTTCTTGCGCGAGATCGGTGCATTTGAATGCAAATACACGAAATAGACGCAGAAACACCGAATCGGCAAGCCGCATCGCGATGCAATGGAGTTTATTTCAGATTCGATGATTATTCGTTTCACGAGTCTTTTTCTGAGCCGAATCGTTGTTTCTTGTGCGAGATCGGTGCATTTGGATGCAAGTACACAAAATAGACGCACAAACACCGAAACGGCGAGCCGAAGCGCGATGCAATCGAGTTTATTTCAGATTCGAAGATTCCTCGCATCACGAGTCTATTTCTGGGCGAATCGTTGTTTCTTGTGCGAGATCGGTGCATTTGAATGCAAATTCACGAAATAGACGCAGAAACGCCGAAACGCGATGCGAACGAGTTTATTTCAGATTCTATGATTCCTCGCTTCCAGAGTCAATTTCTGTGCCGAATCGTTGTTTCTTGTGCGAGATCGGTGCATTTGGATGCAAGTTCACAAAATAGACGCACAAACACCGAAACGGCGAGCCGAAGCGCGATGCAATCGAGTTTATTTCAGATTCGATGATTCCTCGTTTCACGAGTCTATTTCTGGTCCGATTCGTTGTTTCTTGTGCGAGATCGGTGCATTGGAATGCAAATACACGAAATAGACGCAGAAACACCGAATCGGCATGCCGAAACCTGATGCAATCGAGTTTATTTCAGATGCGATGATTCATTGTTTCTCGAGTCTATTTCTTTGCCGAATCGTTGTTTCTTGCGCGAGATCGGTGCATTTGAATGCAAATACACGACATAGACGCAGAAACACCGAATCGGCAAGCCGCATCGCGATGCAATGGAGTTTATTTCAGATTCGATGATTATTCGTTTCACGAGTCTTTTTCTGAACCGAATCGTTGTTTCTTGTGCGAGATCGGTGCATTTGAATGCAAATTCACGAAATAGACGCAGAAACGCCGAAACGCGATGCAAACGAGTTTATTTCAGATTCTATGATTCCTCGCTTCACGAGTCAATTTCTGTGCCGAATCGTTGTTTCTTGTGCGAGATCGGTGCATTTGAATGCAAATACACGAAATAGACGCAGAAACGCCGCATCGGCATGCCGAAACGCGATGCAATCGAGCTTATTTCAGATTCGATGATTCCTCGCTTCACGAGTCTATTCCTGGGCCGAATCGTTGTTTCTTGTGCGAGATCGGTGCATTTGAATGCAAATTCACGAAATAGACGCAGAAACGCCGAAACGCGATGCAAACGAGTTTATTTCAGATTCTATGATTCCTCGCTTCACGAGTCAATTTCTGTGCCGAATCGTTGTTTCTTGTGCGAGATCGGTGCATTTGAATGCAAATTCACGAAATAGACGCAGAAACGCCGAAACGCGATGCAAAGGAGTTTATTTCAGATTCTATGATTCCTCGCTTCACGAGTCAATTTCTGGGCCGAATCGTTGTTTCTTGTTCGAGATCGGTGCATTTGAATGCAAATGCACGAAATAGACGCAGAAACACCGAATCGGCATGCCGCAGCGCGATGCAAACGAGTTTCTTTCAGATCCGATGATTCCTCGCTTCACGAGTCTATTTCTGGGCGAATCGTTGTTTGTTGTGCGAGATCGTTGCATTTGAATGCAAATACACGAAATAGACGCAGAAACGCCGAAACGCGATGCAAACGAGTTTATTTCAGATTCTATGATTCCTCGCTTCACGAGTCAATTTCTGTGCCGAATCGTTGTTTCATGTGCGAGATCGGTGCATTGGAATGCAAATACACGAGAAACACGGAATCGGCATGCCGAAGCGCGATGCAAACGAGTTTATTTCAGATTCGATGATTCCTCGATTCACGAGTCAATTTCTGGGCCGAATCGTTGTTTCTTGTGCGAGATCGGTGCAATTGAATGCAAATGCACGAAATAGACGCAGAAACACCGAATCGGCATGCCGCAGCGCGATGCAAACGAGTTTCTTTCAGATTCGATGATTCCTCGCTTCACGAGTCTATTTCTGGGCCGAATCGTTGTTTCTTGTGCGAGATCGGTGCATTTGCACACCGTTTCCAACGGACGACTCCGGACATACCTACGCACGGAGGCGAAGACCGAGGAAGCGTGATATGTGAATTCGAATCGACGCTTACATCCCTGTTCATGCGCGACCGTGAAAAATATGTCCGTATATAGAAGTGTAGAGAGCCTACACGACGCAGAGAACACCAAAGGCGTTATTACATATGGTATATACACAACACTCTTTGACACGAGGTATTTTTCAAAGAGAACGACCAC
>CAXAAD010000146.1:27500-65000 GCA_963966675.1 Lasioglossum calceatum | reverse complement strand
TTTGATCTAATAAAAGCGTTCCTACCATCTCTGGTCGGAACTCTGTTTTGCATGTATTAGCTCTAGAATTACCACAGTTATCCAAGTAAATGTTGGTACGATCTAAGAAACCATAACTGATTTAATGAGCCATTCGCGGTTTCACCTTAATGCGGCATGTACTGAGACATGCATGGCTTAATCTTTGAGACAAGCATATGACTACTGGCAGGATCAACCAGGGAGCTTCGACAATTTTTGTCGTTTCATATATATATAATACTTATATTATTTCATGTGTCTTTTCGTCGCCAGCTCTTTCAGAGACAGGTCGACGACACTCTCTTTTACTTTCTCCTCTCTGTTCGTTTTCTATTTCATTTATAATTCCATTTTTACTCGTTCGAATTCTCAGAGAACCTTTCGAACGAGTTTATATCATATTCCAACTATTCCTCTTCCTTCTTCTCTCTCCTCTCTCTCTCTTCGTTTTATATTTCATATAATTTCATTTTTACTCGTTCGAATTCTCAGAGAACCTTTCGAACGAGTTTATATAAATTCCTTCTCCTCCTCCTTCTTCTCTCTTCTCCTCTCAACTTTCTTCCATTTCTCAACTTCGAAAAAATTCCTTTTGTCAGTTTCCTTTCTCTCTTTCCATTTCTCAACCTCGAACAAATTCCTTTGATAGTTTCCTTCTTCGTTCTCGGTTTATGTTTCTCATCATATCATCACGAATCATAAGTATGAAATTCCTTTTTAATATTTCCTTTTTGCGTTTCTCTCGAGAACAAATTCCTTTTCAATATATTCCTTTCGTGTTCTTATTCCGAAGAGAACGTTCATATAGGGTTGCGCTAACATCGGAAAATGCGTATAGCTCGGAGCATCGTACCATCCCATAAACCTTAAAGCACGTAACCACGGGCGCTGGACAATCGACACAAGTGCCGAGGAAGCGCGGACAGGACGCATGCTGTACTTGGGTTTCCCATGCTCGTCTGCTCGCTCTGGGCTTGACGAAAGCCAACCTCATTATTATATGACGTTTCTCTGCAAACATTTAGTTTGACTTCTATCTAGTTTTAGTTTCTCTCAAACTTCAGTCCCTAACTATCCCAAATTTTTCGCTCGGATAGAAGAGTTGATGCTCAGTTAGTACGAGTATACACATATCAGTGAATACAAGTCACCAACCTCCTCGATGGGAGGTTCGCCACATAAGGGCCATTCGGTCTAAGACACCGACCCGTGGCAATGCTGTGTAGAGAAAGGTTTCGATACGAAGCACGGTACGAAACAGTCGAGACCGAAGTCTCGAGGCGCCGTGAGCTGCTTCTCGACCGAGATCGTAGAATAGCCCCAAGCGCGCGCTGAACCGCCCGACTCGCCGAACCGTCGAGTCTCTTACAGATACCGAACGGCCGGGAAGGACGCCGGCGCCGCGCGGTGAATAGCACGCGCGCTTATGGGCGCAAACCGCCGCGGCAACAGCCCATCCGGCGGGGCTGTTGGGACTTAGAAAAATTTTCACATGAAAAATTTTTTTGTAAAGTACAATTAATGTTTACATTTCCAGGATATTTAACACAAAATATTCAACTTTTCATATACTATCACGGCACTTTGAACATTTTTCAAGTCCAACCGCCAAGAGTAAACTTTTTTTCTATCGTTCCTAGGCAATTAGAAATATTAGATCATTGTATAATAAAGCATTTTAACAATAAATATCAAGTTTCAATCATCTAGGTTGAGTATTTATCGAAATAATTAAGAATAATGTCCGGGCGCATTACTTCCGAGCGAAATTTTTCAAAGTCCAACCGACAAGAGTAAACATTTTTCCTAGCCGTTTCAGACGTTTCTAACTGTTAGATCATTGTATAATAAAGCATTTTAACAATAAATATCAAGTTACAGCACTCTAGGACGCGTATTTTTCGAATTAATTAAGAATAATGTCCCGACCGACAAGAGTAAACTTTTTCCCTAGCCGTCCCAGACGATTCTAAATGTCAGATCATGGTATAATAACGCATTCTAACAATAAATATCAAGTTACAACCCTCTAGGATGCGTATTTTAAGAAATAATTAATAATAATGTCCGGGCGCATTACTTAGTCGACGCTCGAGCGAGTCGTTCGGTGTACCGACACGCGTATTGGTTCGGCGAGCGACGGAGCTCAAGCGAAATATTTCAAAGTCCCGACCGCCAAGAGAAAACTACTTTCCTAACCTTACCTAACCTAACCTAACCGTTAGATCCTTGTATAATAATGCATTTTAACAATAGATATCATGTTACAACCCCCTGGGATGAGTAATTTTCAAAATAATTCAGAATAATGTCCGGGCGCATTACTTAGTCGGCCGCTCGAGCGAGTCGATCGGAGAGTCGGGGCGCGTCGGTTCGGCGCGCTAGGGAGCTCGAGCGAAATGTTTCTAAGTCCAACCAACAAGAGTAAACTTTTTCCCTAGCCGTCCCAGACGATTCTAAATGTTAGATTATTGTATAATAACGCATTCTAACAATAAATATCAAGTTACAACCCTCTAGGATGCGTATTTTAAGAAATAATTAATAATAATGTCCGGGCGCATTACTTAGTCGACGCTCGAGCGAGTCGTTCGGTGTACCGACACGCGTATTGGTTCGACGAGCGACGGAGCTCGAGCGAAATATTTCAAAGTCCCGACCGCCAAGAGAAAACTACTTTCCTAACCTTACCTAACCTAACCTAACCGTTAGATCCTTGTATAATAATGCATTTTAACAATAGATATCATGTTACAACACCCTGGGATGAGTACTTTTCGAAATAATTCAGAATAATGTCCGGGCGCATTACTTAGCCGGCCGCTCGAGCGAGTCGATCGGAGAGACGGGGCGCGTCGGTTCGGCGCGCTACGGAGCTCGAGCGAAATGTTTCTAAGTCCAACCGACAAGATTAAACTCCTTTCCCTGACCGGTTCAGACTTTTTTAACTGTTAGATCATCGTATAATAAAGCATTTTAACAATAAATATCAAATTACAGCACTCTAGGTCCCGTATTTTTCGAATTAATTAAGAATAATGTCCCGACCGACAAGAGTAAACTTTTTCCCTAGCCATCCCAGAGGATTCTAAATGTTATATCATTGTATAATAACGCATTTTAACAATAAATATCAAGTTACAACCCTCTGGGATGAGAATTTCTCGAAATAATTGAGAATAATGTCCGAGCGCATTACTTAGTCGGCCGCTCGAGCGAGTCGATCGGAGAGTCGGGCCGCGTCGGTTCGGCGTGCTAGGGAGCTCGAGCGAAATGTTTCTAAGTCCAACCGACAAGAGTAAACTCCTTTCCCTGTCCGTTCCGGACGGTTCTAACCGTTAGATCATTGTATAACAACGCATTTTAACAATGAATATCAAGTTACAACCCTCTAGGATGAGTATTTTTCGAAATAATTGAGAATAATGTCCGGGCGCATTACTTCGCCGGCCGCTCGGGCGAGTCGTTCGGAGAGTCGGGGCGCGTCGGTTCGGCGCGCTACGGAGCTCGAACGAAATGTTTCTAAGTCCAACCGACAAGAGTAAACTCCTTTCCCTGACCGGTTCAGACGTTTCTAACTGTTAGATCATTGTATAATAAAGCATTTTAACAATAAATATCAAGTTACAGCACTCTAGGACGCGTATTTTTCGAATTAATTAAGAATAATGTCCCGACCGACAAGAGTAAACTTTTTCCCTAGCCGTCCCAGACGATTCTAAATGTCAGATCATGGTATAATAACGCATTCTAACAATAAATATCAAGTTACAACCCTCTAGGATGCGTATTTTAAGAAATAATTAATAATAATGTCCGGGCGCATTACTTAGTCGACGCTCGAGCGAGTCGTTCGGTGTACCGACACGCGTATTGGTTCGGCGAGCGACGGAGCTCAAGCGAAATATTTCAAAGTCCCGACCGCCAAGAGAAAACTACTTTCCTAACCTTACCTAGTAGTAGTAGTAGTAGTAGTAGAGTTATTGCCGTGGAGGGGCGGCTCGGCCGCCCCTCGCTTCCTTAAGGCACACCGGATCTTTAATCACCAGTATCACAATTGGCGCTGCCGGCACTCGGCCCTTTAGCGGGTTGCAATTATCCTCGTTTTTCAGCCGTCCCCTCTGTTTTATTCGACCCGGGCCATTTTCAGAGTCGTCGACTTACTAGACGGGTCGGTCATCATTGATGAGACGGGCCATGCTACCTAATTTGTAAGTTTTTGAGCTGTTTTACGGCTCGGTGTGAACGTCGGGCCCCCTCACCTTCAGACCTGCAGGGTGTCTCGCCTGCCCTTTCAGACTCCCCCCTCTTCACCATATTTTCATGTCGAGTGTGTCAAGTTTTGAATCCCGTCCCTACTCTGTTTCCGGATATTCCAGCAACTTGCCCCCACCTTCCCCTGGGCTAGTCCCTCTGCCTGTGCTATGAGTCTATTGGGAGTTCAAATGCAAGGGTCCGCGTATTGTTTGACCGTTGGGGAGAAGTTACTGCTACTTCGGATCCAATCCGACTTCATCGAAATCTCGGTTGTGCCAAGATATCAATTCCATTCGGTCTTCACCTGCCGAACCTACTTCGCGATGGGGTTAAGGCGGAAGGGTTCACCAACTTTACCGAAATCTGTCTCCTGAGAGATTTGATATCAGGTTCATCGGGATCTTCCTCCTTGGGTGGGCTTGACACAACCTAGAAAGTATGGCTGATTGTTTGGATGTGACCGTCATCCTCGGTTATGGTCGGTGTTCAGCCATTGGCTCCGTCCACCCGGCCTTTCCCTTAAAGGTTTGTTATCATTCGTTTTTGCATGGTTCTATAGTTTCATACGAACTTTTGTCGTAGAGATGCTATGTTATCCATGCATTTCCAATTTATTACTTCCATTTTGTTGTTTCCAATTTATTCTTCCAATTTATTATTTCCATTTTTCTTTCCATTTTATTTTTTCATTTCGTTATTTCCATTCTATTCTTTCCATTTTGTTGTTTCCATTTTATTCTTTCCTTTTGTTGTTTCCATTTTATTCTTTCCATTTTGTTACTTCCATTTTATTCTTTCCTTTTTATTCTTTCCATTTTATTGTTTCCATTTTGTTGTTTCCATTTTATTCTTTCCATTTTGTTATTACCATTCTCTTCTTTTCGTTTTGTTGTGTCCGATTTATTCTTTCCATTTTGTTATTTCCATTTTGTTCTTTCCATTTTGTTGTTTCCATTTTATACTTTCCATTTTGTTATTTCCATTTTGTTATTACCATTCTATTCTTTCCGTTTAGTTATTTCCAATTTATTCTTTCCACTTTGTTATTTTCATTTTTTCTTTCCATTTTGTTATTTCTATTTTGTTCTTTCCATATCGTTATTTTCATTTTATTCCTCCCAATTTGTTGTTTCCATTTTATTCTTTTCATTTTGTTGTTTCCGATTTATTCTCTCAAATTTTTGTTGTTTCCAATTTATTCTTTCCATTTGTTATTTCCAATTTATTCTTTCCATCTTGTTGTTTCCAATTTATTCTTTTCATATTGTTATTTCCATTTTGTTATTTCCATTTTATTGTTTCCATTTTGTTATTCCCAGTTTATTCTTTCCTTTTGTTACTTCCATTTTATTCCCTTCTTTTCGCTACTTCCGATTTACTCCTTCCATTTTGTTATTTCCAATTTGTTATTTCCAATCCATTCCTTCCATTTTGTAATTTCCAGTTTGTTCCTTCCATATTGTTACATCCAATTCATCCTCTCCATTTTGTTATTTCCAATTCATTCCTTCCACTTTGTTACCTCCATTTTATTCTTTCCATTTCGTTATTTCCAACTTTCTATTTCCAATTTATTCCTTCCATCTTGTTATTTCCAATTTATTCTTTCCATTTGCCATTTCCAATCCATTCTTTCCATTTTGTTGCTTCCAATTTATTCCTTCCATGTTGCCATTTCCTTTTGTTACTTCCATTTTATTCCCTTCTTTTCGCTACTTCCGATTTACTCCTTCTATTTTGTTATTTCCAATTTGTTATTTCCAATCCATTCCTTCCATTTTGTAATTTCCAGTTTGTTCCTTCCATATTGTTACATCCAATTCATCCTCTCCATTTTGTTATTTCCAATTCATTCCTTCCACTTTGTTACCTCCATTTTATTCTTTCCATTTCGTTGTTTCCAACTTTCTATTTCCAATTTATTCCTTCCATCTTGTTATTTCCAATTTATTCTTTCCATTTGCCATTTCCAATCCATTCTTTCCATTTTGTTGCTTCCAATTTATTCCTTCCATGTTGGCATTTCCATTTTGTTATTTCCATTTTATTGTTTCCATTTTGTTACTCCCGATCTATTCCTTCCCTTTGCTACTTCCATTCCATTCTTTCCATTACGTTATTTCCAATTTATTCCTTCCATCCTGCTATTTCCACTTCATTCTTTCCAATTTGTTATTTCCAAATTATTCCTTCCATTTTCTATTTCCAATTTATTCTTTCCATATGGTTATTTCCATTTTATTGTTTCCATTTTGTTATTCCCAATTTATTCTTTTCTTTTGTTATTTCCAATTTATTCTTTCCATTTTGCTATTTCGATTTTATTCTTTCCATTCTAGTCTTTCCATTTTGTTATTTCCATTCTATTCCTTCTGTTTCGCTATTTCCATTTTATTTTTTCTTCCGATTTATTCTTTCCATTTTGTTATTTCCACTTCATTCCTTCCGTTTTGTTATTTCCACTTCATTCCTTCCATTTTGTTGTTTCCATTTCGTTATTTCCAATTTATTCTTTCCAATTTATTCCCTCCATCTTGTTATTTCCGCTTTATTCTTTCCATTTTGTTGTACCCATTTTATTCTTTTCATTTTATTCTTTCCACTTTGTTATTTCCATTTTATTCCTTCCATTTCGCCACTTCCAGTTTATTCTTTCCATTTTGTAATTTCTAATTCGTTCTTTCCATATCGTTATTTCCACTTTATTCCTTCCATTTTGTTGTTTCCATTCTATTCTTTCCATTTTGTTATTTCCATTTTATTCTTTCCATTTCGTTATTTACAATTTATTCTTTCCATTTAGTTATTTCCATATCTTTCCATTTTGTTATTTCCAATTTATTCCTTCCGTTTTGCTATTTCCAATTAACTCCCTCCACTTTCCTGTTTCCAGTTTGTTCTTTCCAATTTATTCTTTCCATTTAGTTATTTCCGCTTTGTATATATTTTTTCAATGTTGTTATTTCCATTTTGTTATATATATATGTAAAGAGAATATATTCTCTTTAGGAGCGCGCTTATTATACATAGCCTTTGATATAGCCAAATGGTTATTTGATAAATCCATTTTTTCTTTTTGGTCGGGAGGTATTCCCCATTTCCCTATTACCATATTTCCATTTCCTTTATTTCCTTTATTCCGTGTTTTCCTTTTGGCTATAAGACCAATTTCGTGTCCTTACGGGCAAACGATAGTTTGGTCCCGCCAGCTAAAGCGTAAAAGATGGACTAGGGTGGGGGAGGGGGCCATGCGAAGCAAAGTAAGGAAAATCCGGCCTGCGGTGAAAACCTCTCTCTCTCGTGCGACTCAGATTATAATACTAATAGTTAGTTCCGTGAAACTTGTTAAGATTTGCTACGATGTTTGTGTGTCGTCGCGTCTTTGAGTCGAGAGACCCCTTGTTCCCTTTGCTTGTTTGCCCGAGTGAAAAGCAAGTAATCTAGCAACTGTTTCTCGCCCCTTTAGAGATTTCGTCTTTAACGAGGAACCGAGCTCGTTGCCGCAACCGTTCTACCGATTTTAACTACTGTATTTCAATTTGTGTTTGTATATCTGTTGTGATTTTAGTACGGATGTGTCTGTCGGGCGAGAAAGTAGTCTATTTGATTCAGTATCGGTTCTAATCTTGTAATGTTCTCGTGATGTCATAATAGAGAGAGAGAGAGAGAGAGAGAGAGAGAGAGAGAGAGTGAGTGAGTGAGTGAGTGAGTGAGAGAGAGAGAGAGAGAGAGAGAGAGAGAGAGAGAGAGATTTCATCGCAGTGCTTCCTTCGAAAGGGAACGAAACCTTCTACCCCGGACTGTTTGCTTGTTGCTGAAATTGGCTATCTGTTTGTCGGTGATTCGTATATCTGCTTGTCTCTGAATGAATGAAGCTTTTTGTATCGAGCTAATTTCCGCCGGCTATGAGAGTGCTTGTTGATTTTAATTGTCGTTCCGAGAGATGGCACTCCGCGCTGAGTCCTATCGCCGCGCGGTCGCCACGGAGCGTGATTTATTTGATAATTCAAAACTACGATTTGTAAGGCTGTTCGTGTGCTACTAATTACGTTACTTGGGAGACGCCGCGCCTCTTCACCGTCCGTTACTTGTCGATAATCACTGGGGTACCTTGGCTTGCTATTTTCCGAGCTAGAGGATAGTTGATCCTACCTTTCTTGATTATCGCCGACGATTCCCGGTGTAGGTTGATTTGCCTCACGTCTGATTGCGCTGTGTGTACCGCGTTCGTTCGCACTGAGTTCGTGTAGACTCTAGTTTTACTTATTTCACAAACTTATTCGCGGGAATGCACTATGTTCTTATGCTTCCGGTGACAGAAATCTCTGTTCGCGATCGGCTCGACTGTAACTATTGTAACGATCACTACCGTGTACTGAGCGCGACTTTTGCTGTGTGAGAGAATGAAATAAACCTAATGACTTTCCTCCGCTAGTGAGATCTAAAGACTGCGAGCCGTTTCTCTGCTCGGACAAGGGCACCCCTATGCGTCTCCAAGATCCCGCCTTCTCCCCTTCCAGACCGAGGACAGTTGGGGGGGATGGGCTACGCCCCTACCGAGGCGACAAGATGTCGACAGCTAAGGGAACGTTCGGGCGAGGCCCATTGTTCGCTCGGGAAGAATTTTTCCTTCGCTCGGACCCTCGAGATAGAAAGTTGACTCTGAGTGGGTTCTTGAGGGACCGATTGCTAGCCATCTGTTTTGCGTACGTTCCGTGGTCTTGAAAATTTTTCAACGGCTTCAGCTATTTGTTTGGACAACACGTGGGTCTGATTTTTGCCCCGGGACAAAGAATAACCGTTGCTTTCCGTATACCTGACCGTTTGGGATCTATTTTTGGGAAGAGAGTCATAACCGTTGTTGTAAATATAAACGTGGAAGTTCTTTTAATTTCTATGCGTTGCGATCCCTAGTTCCCGTCCCGGCGAGGTCAGTCTTTTTATTGCCCCGGTAATATATCTTCCAGTTAATCCGTGTATTGATGCCGCGTTTATCTCGCGACCATTATCCTACGATGCCGCGGTAAGTATATTCGTTTCTCTAAACATTTTCCCTTGGTTGCAATGTGTAATCAGTAACGGTGATTTTCGCGTGTCTCGCAGAAACGCGCTCTCTGGCCGATCATACGAAACGCCGCGGAGAAAACCGCCCTACGAAGCAAAGTAAGGAAAATCCGGCCTGCAGCGACTTTTTCCATAGTCCACTACACAGACCGCATCTTCCCACCTTGTTTTCTATTATTTCCGAGTCTCCCCACGCCCGTATTTCCGAATTTTAGCTTTTTATCGATTTTTTCGTTACGCATTCCCGTCGATTCTCTTTTCCGGGAGATCACCGGATCGCGCCCCGGTTCGGCCTGGCCGCGAGACGGAGAGTTTTTCCTCCTCTTTTTCCTCCGTTTTCTTCCTCCTGACCCTTCCCTTTGTTGCTTATTAAGTCTATTCGATCGATGTCGGGGAGATCGCGGTCGTTTTCCGCGGTCCCTTTCTCCCGGCGTCGATCGAAACATTTTACGCGTTTGATTCTCGCGCCCTTTCGCCACGTGTTGCTTCGCGCCATAACCTCGCGTTGTCGTTCGATGCGTTCGGTCGAGCTGTCATGTCTGTTGCATTTTCGCGGGTATCTGTTATATTACGGAGAGTTAAGTATTTGCCTAGTCTATTCTGTTGCGGTTTTTCCGTCCGTTGAGTGCGGTGGGTTAAGCAGAAGGCTTCGGCTCGAGATTCTACTGATAGTATTTTAAAATCTTTCAGGTTATTCGAGGTTCAATGCTGGAGAGTTCGGAGATCAATTTCCTCAGGTAATCTATGACAGTTTTTCTCTCTCGACTGTGCTTCTAAGTTTTCTAATTAGTAATAATCATTCGAGCTCTTTTCCTTCTTTCCCTGCTTCTACTTTTTCCTTTACCAGCTCCCATTTCTGTGGGACTACAAATTTGAGATCTTTCTCTAGACAACCAATAATTGTTTTGTATTTCAATTATCGATGAACTTTCCGGTGACTCGAAATGTTAAAAGGGTTCGGCGCTCAAATTTCTCTGCTAATCTATGACGATATCCTCTCTTAGCTTGTGTCTCTACGTTTCTAATTTATATCAATCTTTCATGTAATGACGTATACTAAATTCTGAAAGGATTATTCTCTGATTTTCGCCTTTTAATGTACATTTTCTCTTATTTCTAATAGTAGCTCTATTGCTAATAATATTTTAAAATCTTTCAGGTGACTCGAGATTCAATACTGGACGGTTCGGCGATCAATTTCCTCAGGTAATCTGTGACAGTTTTTCTCTATCGACTATACTTCTAAGTTTCCTAATTAATAACAGTCATTCGAGCTCTTTCCCTCTTTCCCTGCTTCTACTTTTTCCTTTAGCGGCTCCCATTTCTGTGGGACTAAATGCTTGTGATTTTTTCTCTAGACGACTAATAATTATTTTGTATATTGATTATCGATGAGCTTTCCGGTGGCTCGAGATTCAACGCTAGAAGGGTTCGGCGCTCGATTTTCTCCGGTAATCTATGACGATTCTCTCTCTTAGCTTGCGCCTCTACGTTCCAGTTAATAACAATCTTTCGTGTAATGACGTATACTAAATTCTGATAGGATTGTACTGTGATTTTTGCCTTTTAATGTACGTTATCTCTTACTTCTAATAATGGCTCTATTACTAATACTGTTTAAAATCTTTCAGGTGACTCGAGATTCGATGCTGGAGAGTTCGGCGATCAGTTTCCTCAGGTAATCTATGACAGTTTTTCTCTTTCGACTATGCTTCTATGTTTTCCAATTAATAACGATCATTCGAGCTCTTTCCCTCTTCCCCCCGTTCCTACTTTTCCTTTAACGGCTCCCATTTCTGTAGGACTAAATGCTTGTGATTTTTCTCTAGACGACCAATAACTGTTATGTATTATAATTATCGATGAACTTTCCGGTGACTTGAAATGTTAAAAGGGTTCGGCGCTCAATTTCCTCCGGTAATCTATGACTATTCTCTCTCTTAGTTTGTGCCTCTACGTTACTAATTAATAACAGTCTTTCCTATAATGACGTATACTAAATTCCGATAGGATTATACTCTAATCTTCGTTTTTTAATGTGCATTTTCTCTTATTTCCTTAGGAATTACTCTAGCTGTGGTTTCTCCTTTTGGGTGCGCGGGAGGAGTTGTGCATTGGACAATGTGACGGTGCAGAAACGGGGCATCGCTTCCATGTTTAGGCAGTCTCGCCCAGGCAGCGCGTCGACGAGGGATACAGCGCAGTGAAAACCTCTTTCTCGTCGGAGGCTGTGTTTGAGTGAAAGTGTGATATTTGTGCTGTGAAAATCTACGCTGCGGTGAAAACCTCTCTCTCTCGTGCGACTCAGATTATAATACTAATAGTTAGTTCCGTGAAACTTGTTAAGATTTGCTACGATGTTTGTGTGTCGTCGCGTCTTTGAGTCGAGAGACCCCTTGTTCCCTTTGCTTGTTTGCCCGAGTGAAAAGCAAGTAATCTAGCAACTGTTTCTCGCCCCTTTAGAGATTTCGTCTTTAAGGAGGAACCGAGCTCGTTGCCGCAACCGTTCTACCGATTTTAACTACTGTATTTCAATTTGTGTTTGTATATCTGTTGTGATTTTAGTACGGATGTGTCTGTCGGGCGAGAAAGTAGTCTATTTGATTCAGTATCGGTTCTAATCTTGTAATGTTCTCGTGATGTCATAATAGAGAGAGAGAGAGAGAGTGAGTGAGTGAGTGAGTGAGAGAGAGAGAGAGAGAGAGAGAGAGAGAGAGAGATTTCATCGCAGTGCTTCCTTCGAAAGGGAACGAAACCTTCTACCGCGGACTGTTTGCTTGTTGCTGAAATTGGCTATCTGTTTGTCGGTGATTCGTATATCTGCTTGTCTCTGAATGAATGAAGCTTTTTGTATCGAGCTAATTTCCGCCGGCTATGAGAGTGCTTGTTGATTTTAATTGTCGTTCCGAGAGATGGCACTCCGCGCTGAGTCCTATCGCCGCGCGGTCGCCACGGAGCGTGATTTATTTGATAATTCAAAACTACGATTTGTAAGGCTGTTCGTGTGCTACTAATTACGTTACTTGGGAGACGCCGCGCCTCTTCACCGTCCGTTACTTGTCGATAATCACTGGGGTACCTTGGCTTGCTATTTTCCGAGCTAGAGGATAGTTGATCCTACCTTTCTTGATTATCGCCGACGATTCCCGGTGTAGGTTGATTTGCCTCACGTCTGATTGCGCTGTGTGTACCGCGTTCGTTCGCACTGAGTTCGTGTAGACTCTAGTTTTACTTATTTCACAAACTTATTCGCGGGAATGCACTATGTTCTTATGCTTCCGGTGACAGAAATCTCTGTTCGCGATCGGCTCGACTGTAACTATTGTAACGATCACTACCGTGTACTGAGCGCGACTTTTGCTGTGTGAGAGAATGAAATAAACCTAATGACTTTCCTCCGCTAGTGAGATCTAAAGACTGCGAGCCGTTTCTCTGCTCGGACAAGGGCACCCCTATGCGTCTCCAAGATCCCGCCTTCTCCCCTTCCAGACCGAGGACAGTTGGGGGGGATGGGCTACGCCCCTACCGAGGCGACAAGATGTCGACAGCTAAGGGAACGTTCGGGCGAGGCCCATTGTTCGCTCGGGAAGAATTTTTCCTTCGCTCGGACCCTCGAGATAGAAAGTTGACTCTGAGTGGGTTCTTGAGGGACCGATTGCTAGCCATCTGTTTTGCGTACGTTCCGTGGTCTTGAAAATTTTTCAACGGCTTCAGCTATTTGTTTGGACAACACGTGGGTCTGATTTTTGCCCCGGGACAAAGAATAACCGTTGCTTTCCGTATACCTGACCGTTTGGGATCTATTTTTGGGAAGAGAGTCATAACCGTTGTTGTAAATATAAACGTGGAAGTTCTTTTAATTTCTATGCGTTGCGATCCCTAGTTCCCGTCCCGGCGAGGTCAGTCTTTTTATTGCCCCGGTAATATATCTTCCAGTTAATCCGTGTATTGATGCCGCGTTTATCTCGCGACCATTATCCTACGATGCCGCGGTAAGTATATTCGTTTCTCTAAACATTTTCCCTTGGTTGCAATGTGTAATCAGTAACGGTGATTTTCGCGTGTCTCGCAGAAACGCGCTCTCTGGCCGATCATACGAAACGCCGCGGAGAAAACCGCCCTACGAAGCAAAGTAAGGAAAATCCGGCCTGCAGCGACTTTTTCCATAGTCCACTACACAGACCGCATCTTCCCACCTTGTTTTCTATTATTTCCGAGTCTCCCCACGCCCGTATTTCCGAATTTTAGCTTTTTATCGATTTTTTCGTTACGCATTCCCGTCGATTCTCTTTTCCGGGAGATCACCGGATCGCGCCCCGGTTCGGCCTGGCCGCGAGACGGAGAGTTTTTCCTCCTCTTTTTCCTCCGTTTTCTTCCTCCTGACCCTTCCCTTTGTTGCTTATTAAGTCTATTCGATCGATGTCGGGGAGATCGCGGTCGTTTTCCGCGGTCCCTTTCTCCCGGCGTCGATCGAAACATTTTACGCGTTTGATTCTCGCGCCCTTTCGCCACGTGTTGCTTCGCGCCATAACCTCGCGTTGTCGTTCGATGCGTTCGGTCGAGCTGTCATGTCTGTTGCATTTTCGCGGGTATCTGTTATATTACGGAGAGTTAAGTATTTGCCTAGTCTATTCTGTTGCGGTTTTTCCGTCCGTTGAGTGCGGTGGGTTAAGCAGAAGGCTTCGGCTCGAGATTCTACTGATAGTATTTTAAAATCTTTCAGGTTATTCGAGGTTCAATGCTGGAGAGTTCGGAGATCAATTTCCTCAGGTAATCTATGACAGTTTTTCTCTCTCGACTGTGCTTCTAAGTTTTCTAATTAGTAATAATCATTCGAGCTCTTTTCCTTCTTTCCCTGCTTCTACTTTTTCCTTTACCAGCTCCCATTTCTGTGGGACTACAAATTTGAGATCTTTCTCTAGACAACCAATAATTGTTTTGTATTTCAATTATCGATGAACTTTCCGGTGACTCGAAATGTTAAAAGGGTTCGGCGCTCAAATTTCTCTGCTAATCTATGACGATATCCTCTCTTAGCTTGTGTCTCTACGTTTCTAATTTATATCAATCTTTCATGTAATGACGTATACTAAATTCTGAAAGGATTATTCTCTGATTTTCGCCTTTTAATGTACATTTTCTCTTATTTCTAATAGTAGCTCTATTGCTAATAATATTTTAAAATCTTTCAGGTGACTCGAGATTCAATACTGGACGGTTCGGCAATCAATTTCCTCAGGTAATCTGTGACAGTTTTTCTCTATCGACTATACTTCTAAGTTTCCTAATTAATAACAGTCATTCGAGCTCTTTCCCTCTTTCCCTGCTTCTACTTTTTCCTTTAGCGGCTCCCATTTCTGTGGGACTAAATGCTTGTGATTTTTTCTCTAGACGACTAATAATTATTTTGTATATTGATTATCGATGAGCTTTCCGGTGGCTCGAGATTCAACGCTAGAAGGGTTCGGCGCTCGATTTTCTCCGGTAATCTATGACGATTCTCTCTCTTAGCTTGCGCCTCTACGTTCCAGTTAATAACAATCTTTCGTGTAATGACGTATACTAAATTCTGATAGGATTGTACTGTGATTTTTGCCTTTTAATGTACGTTATCTCTTACTTCTAATAATGGCTCTATTACTAATACTGTTTAAAATCTTTCAGGTGACTCGAGATTCGATGCTGGAGAGTTCGGCGATCAGTTTCCTCAGGTAATCTATGACAGTTTTTCTCTTTCGACTATGCTTCTATGTTTTCCAATTAATAACGATCATTCGAGCTCTTTCCCTCTTCCCCCCGTTCCTACTTTTCCTTTAACGGCTCCCATTTCTGTAGGACTAAATGCTTGTGATTTTTCTCTAGACGACCAATAACTGTTATGTATTATAATTATCGATGAACTTTCCGGTGACTTGAAATGTTAAAAGGGTTCGGCGCTCAATTTCCTCCGGTAATCTATGACTATTCTCTCTCTTAGTTTGTGCCTCTACGTTACTAATTAATAACAGTCTTTCCTATAATGACGTATACTAAATTCCGATAGGATTATACTCTAATCTTCGTTTTTTAATGTGCATTTTCTCTTATTTCCTTAGGAATTACTCTAGCTGTGGTTTCTCCTTTTGTGTGCGCGGGAGGAGTTGTGCATTGGACAATGTGACGGTGCAGAAACGGGGCATCGCTTCCATGTTTAGGCAGTCTCGCCCAGGCAGCGCGTCGACGAGGGATACAGCGCAGTGAAAACCTCTTTCTCGTCGGAGGCTGTGTTTGAGTGAAAGTGTGATATTTGTGCTGTGAAAATCTACGCTGCGGTGAAAACCTCTCTCTCTCGTGCGACTCAGATTATAATACTAATAGTTAGTTCCGTGAAACTTGTTAAGATTTGCTACGATGTTTGTGTGTCGTCGCGTCTTTGAGTCGAGAGACCCCTTGTTCCCTTTGCTTGTTTGCCCGAGTGAAAAGCAAGTAATCTAGCAACTGTTTCTCGCCCCTTTAGAGATTTCGTCTTTAACGAGGAACCGAGCTCGTTGCCGCAACCGTTCTACCGATTTTAACTACTGTATTTCAATTTGTGTTTGTATATCTGTTGTGATTTTAGTACGGATGTGTCTGTCGGGCGAGAAAGTAGTCTATTTGATTCAGTATCGGTTCTAATCTTGTAATGTTCTCGTGATGTCATAATAGAGAGAGAGAGAGAGAGAGAGAGAGAGAGAGAGAGAGAGAGAGAGTGAGTGAGTGAGTGAGTGAGTGAGAGAGAGAGAGAGAGAGAGAGAGAGAGAGAGATTTCATCGCAGTGCTTCCTTCGAAAGGGAACGAAACCTTCTACCGCGGACTGTTTGCTTGTTGCTGAAATTGGCTATCTGTTTGTCGGTGATTCGTATATCTGCTTGTCTCTGAATGAATGAAGCTTTTTGTATCGAGCTAATTTCCGCCGGCTATGAGAGTGCTTGTTGATTTTAATTGTCGTTCCGAGAGATGGCACTCCGCGCTGAGTCCTATCGCCGCGCGGTCGCCACGGAGCGTGATTTATTTGATAATTCAAAACTACGATTTGTAAGGCTGTTCGTGTGCTACTAATTACGTTACTTGGGAGACGCCGCGCCTCTTCACCGTCCGTTACTTGTCGATAATCACTGGGGTACCTTGGCTTGCTATTTTCCGAGCTAGAGGATAGTTGATCCTACCTTTCTTGATTATCGCCGACGATTCCCGGTGTAGGTTGATTTGCCTCACGTCTGATTGCGCTGTGTGTACCGCGTTCGTTCGCACTGAGTTCGTGTAGACTCTAGTTTTACTTATTTCACAAACTTATTCGCGGGAATGCACTATGTTCTTATGCTTCCGGTGACAGAAATCTCTGTTCGCGATCGGCTCGACTGTAACTATTGTAACGATCACTACCGTGTACTGAGCGCGACTTTTGCTGTGTGAGAGAATGAAATAAACCTAATGACTTTCCTCCGCTAGTGAGATCTAAAGACTGCGAGCCGTTTCTCTGCTCGGACAAGGGCACCCCTATGCGTCTCCAAGATCCCGCCTTCTCCCCTTCCAGACCGAGGACAGTTGGGGGGGATGGGCTACGCCCCTACCGAGGCGACAAGATGTCGACAGCTAAGGGAACGTTCGGGCGAGGCCCATTGTTCGCTCGGGAAGAATTTTTCCTTCGCTCGGACCCTCGAGATAGAAAGTTGACTCTGAGTGGGTTCTTGAGGGACCGATTGCTAGCCATCTGTTTTGCGTACGTTCCGGTGTCTTGAAAATTTTTCAACGGCTTCAGCTATTTGTTTGGACAACACGTGGGTCTGATTTTTGCCCCGGGACAAAGAATAACCGTTGCTTTCCGTATACCTGACCGTTTGGGATCTATTTTTGGGAAGAGAGTCATAACCGTTGTTGTAAATATAAACGTGGAAGTTCTTTTAATTTCTATGCGTTGCGATCCCTAGTTCCCGTCCCGGCGAGGTCAGTCTTTTTATTGCCCCGGTAATATATCTTCCAGTTAATCCGTGTATTGATGCCGCGTTTATCTCGCGACCATTATCCTACGATGCCGCGGTAAGTATATTCGTTTCTCTAAACATTTTCCCTTGGTTGCAATGTGTAATCAGTAACGGTGATTTTCGCGTGTCTCGCAGAAACGCGCTCTCTGGCCGATCATACGAAACGCCGCGGAGAAAACCGCCCTACGAAGCAAAGTAAGGAAAATCCGGCCTGCAGCGACTTTTTCCATAGTCCACTACACAGACCGCATCTTCCCACCTTGTTTTCTATTATTTCCGAGTCTCCCCACGCCCGTATTTCCGAATTTTAGCTTTTTATCGATTTTTCCGTTACGCATTCCCGTCGATTCTCTTTTCCGGGAGATCACCGGATCGCGCCCCGGTTCGGCCTGGCCGCGAGACGGAGAGTTTTTCCTCCTCTTTTTCCTCCGTTTTCTTCCTCCTGACCCTTCCCTTTGTTGCTTATTAAGTCTATTCGATCGATGTCGGGGAGATCGCGGTCGTTTTCCGCGGTCCCTTTCTCCCGGCGTCGATCGAAACATTTTACGCGTTTGATTCTCGCGCCCTTTCGCCACGTGTTGCTTCGCGCCATAACCTCGCGTTGTCGTTCGATGCGTTCGGTCGAGCTGTCATGTCTGTTGCATTTTCGCGGGTATCTGTTATATTACGGAGAGTTAAGTATTTGCCTAGTCTATTCTGTTGCGGTTTTTCCGTCCGTTGAGTGCGGTGGGTTAAGCAGAAGGCTTCGGCTCGAGATTCTACTGATAGTATTTTAAAATCTTTCAGGTTATTCGAGGTTCAATGCTGGAGAGTTCGGAGATCAATTTCCTCAGGTAATCTATGACAGTTTTTCTCTCTCGACTGTGCTTCTAAGTTTTCTAATTAGTAATAATCATTCGAGCTCTTTTCCTTCTTTCCCTGCTTCTACTTTTTCCTTTACCAGCTCCCATTTCTGTGGGACTACAAATTTGAGATCTTTCTCTAGACAACCAATAATTGTTTTGTATTTCAATTATCGATGAACTTTCCGGTGACTCCAAATGTTAAAAGGGTTCGGCGCTCAAATTTCTCTGCTAATCTATGACGATATCCTCTCTTAGCTTGTGTCTCTACGTTTCTAATTTATATCAATCTTTCATGTAATGACGTATACTAAATTCTGAAAGGATTATTCTCTGATTTTCGCCTTTTAATGTACATTTTCTCTTATTTCTAATAGTAGCTCTATTGCTAATAATATTTTAAAATCTTTCAGGTGACTCGAGATTCAATACTGGACGGTTCGGCGATCAATTTCCTCAGGTAATCTGTGACAGTTTTTCTCTATCGACTATACTTCTAAGTTTCCTAATTAATAACAGTCATTCGAGCTCTTTCCCTCTTTCCCTGCTTCTACTTTTTCCTTTAGCGGCTCCCATTTCTGTGGGACTAAATGCTTGTGATTTTTTCTCTAGACGACTAATAATTATTTTGTATATTGATTATCGATGAGCTTTCCGGTGGCTCGAGATTCAACGCTAGAAGGGTTCGGCGCTCGATTTTCTCCGGTAATCTATGACGATTCTCTCTCTTAGCTTGCGCCTCTACGTTCCAGTTAATAACAATCTTTCGTGTAATGACGTATACTAAATTCTGATAGGATTGTACTGTGATTTTTGCCTTTTAATGTACGTTATCTCTTACTTCTAATAATGGCTCTATTACTAATACTGTTTAAAATCTTTCAGGTGACTCGAGATTCGATGCTGGAGAGTTCGGCGATCAGTTTCCTCAGGTAATCTATGACAGTTTTTCTCTTTCGACTATGCTTCTATGTTTTCCAATTAATAACGATCATTCGAGCTCTTTCCCTCTTCCCCCCGTTCCTACTTTTCCTTTAACGGCTCCCATTTCTGTAGGACTAAATGCTTGTGATTTTTCTCTAGACGACCAATAACTGTTATGTATTATAATTATCGATGAACTTTCCGGTGACTTGAAATGTTAAAAGGGTTCGGCGCTCAATTTCCTCCGGTAATCTATGACTATTCTCTCTCTTAGTTTGTGCCTCTACGTTACTAATTAATAACAGTCTTTCCTATAATGACGTATACTAAATTCCGATAGGATTATACTCTAATCTTCGTTTTTTAATGTGCATTTTCTCTTATTTCCTTAGGAATTACTCTAGCTGTGGTTTCTCCTTTTGGGTGCGCGGGAGGAGTTGTGCATTGGACAATGTGACGGTGCAGAAACGGGGCATCGCTTCCATGTTTAGGCAGTCTCGCCCAGGCAGCGCGTCGACGAGGGATACAGCGCAGTGAAAACCTCTTTCTCGTCGGAGGCTGTGTTTGAGTGAAAGTGTGATATTTGTGCTGTGAAAATCTACGCTGCGGTGAAAACCTCTCTCTCTCGTGCGACTCAGATTATAATACTAATAGTTAGTTCCGTGAAACTTGTTAAGATTTGCTACGATGTTTGTGTGTCGTCGCGTCTTTGAGTCGAGAGACCCCTTGTTCCCTTTGCTTGTTTGCCCGAGTGAAAAGCAAGTAATCTAGCAACTGTTTCTCGCCCCTTTAGAGATTTCGTCTTTAACGAGGAACCGAGCTCGTTGCCGCAACCGTTCTACCGATTTTAACTACTGTATTTCAATTTGTGTTTGTATATCTGTTGTGATTTTAGTACGGATGTGTCTGTCGGGCGAGAAAGTAGTCTATTTGATTCAGTATCGGTTCTAATCTTGTAATGTTCTCGTGATGTCATAATAGAGAGAGAGAGAGAGAGAGAGAGAGAGAGAGAGAGAGAGAGTGAGTGAGTGAGTGAGTGAGTGAGAGAGAGAGAGAGAGAGAGAGAGAGATTTCATCGCAGTGCTTCCTTCGAAAGGGAACGAAACCTTCTACCGCGGACTGTTTGCTTGTTGCTGAAATTGGCTATCTGTTTGTCGGTGATTCGTATATCTGCTTGTCTCTGAATGAATGAAGCTTTTTGTATCGAGCTAATTTCCGCCGGCTATGAGAGTGCTTGTTGATTTTAATTGTCGTTCCGAGAGATGGCACTCCGCGCTGAGTCCTATCGCCGCGCGGTCGCCACGGAGCGTGATTTATTTGATAATTCAAAACTACGATTTGTAAGGCTGTTC
This sequence comes from Lasioglossum calceatum, assembly GCA_963966675.1. NCBI lineage: Eukaryota > Metazoa > Arthropoda > Insecta > Hymenoptera > Halictidae > Lasioglossum > Lasioglossum calceatum. The sequence goes on along the minus strand of CAXAAD010000146.1, from coordinate 44,540 downwards.
GTGTGCTACTAATTACGTTACTTGGGAGACGCCGCGCCTCTTCACCGTCCGTTACTTGTCGATAATCACTGGGGTACCTTGGCTTGCTATTTTCCGAGCTAGAGGATAGTTGATCCTACCTTTCTTGATTATCGCCGACGATTCCCGGTGTAGGTTGATTTGCCTCACGTCTGATTGCGCTGTGTGTACCGCGTTCGTTCGCACTGAGTTCGTGTAGACTCTAGTTTTACTTATTTCACAAACTTATTCGCGGGAATGCACTATGTTCTTATGCTTCCGGTGACAGAAATCTCTGTTCGCGATCGGCTCGACTGTAACTATTGTAACGATCACTACCGTGTACTGAGCGCGACTTTTGCTGTGTGAGAGAATGAAATAAACCTAATGACTTTCCTCCGCTAGTGAGATCTAAAGACTGCGAGCCGTTTCTCTGCTCGGACAAGGGCACCCCTATGCGTCTCCAAGATCCCGCCTTCTCCCCTTCCAGACCGAGGACAGTTGGGGGGCATGGGCTACGCCCCTACCGAGGCGACAAGATGTCGACAGCTAAGGGAACGTTCGGGCGAGGCCCATTGTTCGCTCGGGAAGAATTTTTCCTTCGCTCGGACCCTCGAGATAGAAAGTTGACTCTGAGTGGGTTCTTGAGGGACCGATTGCTAGCCATCTGTTTTGCGTACGTTCCGTGGTCTTGAAAATTTTTCAACGGCTTCAGCTATTTGTTTGGACAACACGTGGGTCTGATTTTTGCCCCGGGACAAAGAATAACCGTTGCTTTCCGTATACCTGACCGTTTGGGATCTATTTTTGGGAAGAGAGTCATAACCGTTGTTGTAAATATAAACGTGTAACCTTACCTAACCTAACCTAACCGTTAGATCCTTGTATAATAATGCATTTTAACAATAGATATCATGTTACAACCCCCTGGGATGAGTAATTTTCAAAATAATTCAGAATAATGTCCGGGCGCATTACTTAGTCGGCCGCTCGAGCGAGTCGATCGGAGAGTCGGGGCGCGTCGGTTCGGCGCGCTAGGGAGCTCGAGCGAAATGTTTCTAAGTCCAACCAACAAGAGTAAACTTTTTCCCTAGCCGTCCCAGACGATTCTAAATGTTAGATCATTGTATAATAACGCATTCTAACAATAAATATCAAGTTACAACCCTCTAGGATGCGTATTTTAAGAAATAATTAATAATAATGTCCGGGCGCATTACTTAGTCGACGCTCGAGCGAGTCGTTCGGTGTACCGACACGCGTATTGGTTCGACGAGCGACGGAGCTCGAGCGAAATATTTCAAAGTCCCGACCGCCAAGAGAAAACCACTTTCCTAACCTTACCTAACCTAACCTAACCGTTAGATCCTTGTATAATAATGCATTTTAACAATAGATATCATGTTACAACACCCTGGGATGAGTACTTTTCGAAATAATTAAGAATAATGTCCGGGCGCATTACTTCCGAGCGAAATTTTTCAAAGTCCAACCGACAAGAGTAAACATTTTTCCTAGCCGTTTCAGACGTTTCTAACTGTTAGATCATTGTATAATAAAGCATTTTAACAATAAATATTAAGTTACAGCACTCTAGGACGCGTATTTTTCGAATTAATTAAGAATAATGTCCCGACCGACAAGAGTAAACTTTTTCCCTAGCCGTCCCAGACGATTCTAAATGTTAGATCCTTGTATAATAATGCATTTTAACAATAGATATCATGTTACAACACCCTGGGATGAGTACTTTTCGAAATAATTCAGAATAATGTCCGGGCGCATTACTTAGTCGACGCTCGAGCGAGTCGTTCGGTGTACCGACACGCGTATTGGTTCGACGAGCGACGGAGCTCGAGCGAAATATTTCAAAGTCCCGACCGCCAAGAGAAAACTACTTTCCTAACCTTACCTAACCTAACCTAACCGTTAGATCCTTGTATAATAATGCATTTTAACAATAGATATCATGTTACAACACCCTGGGATGAGTACTTTTCGAAATAATTCAGAATAATGTGCGGGCGCATTACTTAGCCGGCCGCTCGAGCGAGTCGATCGGAGAGACGGGGCGCGTCGGTTCGGCGCGCTAGGGAGCTCGAGCGAAATGTTTCTAAGTCCAACCGACAAGAGTAAACTCCTTTCCCTGACCGGTTCAGACGGTTCTAACCGTTAGATCATTGTATAACAACGCATTTTAACAATGAATATCAAGTTACAACCCTCTAGGATGAGTATTTTTCGAAATAATTGAGAATAATGTCCGGGCGCATTACTTAGCCGGCCGCTCGGGCGAGTCGTTCGGAGAGTCGGGGCGCGTCGGTTCGGCGCGCTACGGAGCTCGAAAGAAATGTTTCTAAGTCCAACCGACAAGAGTAAACTCCTTTCCCTGACCGGTTCAGACGTTTCTAACTGTTAGATCATTGTATAATAAAGCATTTTAACAATAAATATCAAGTTACAGCACTCTAGGACGCGTATTTTTCGAATTAATTAAGAATAATGTCCCGACCGACAAGAGTAAACTTTTTCCCTAGCCGTCCCAGACGATTCTAAATGTCAGATCATGGTATAATAACGCATTCTAACAATAAATATCAAGTTACAACCCTCTAGGATGCGTATTGTAAGAAATAATTAATAATAATGTCCGGGCGCATTACTTAGTCGACGCTCGAGCGAGTCGTTCGGTGTACCAACACGCGTATTGGTTCGGCGAGCGACGGAGCTCAAGCGAAATATTTCAAAGTCCCGACCGCCAAGAGAAAACTACTTTCCTAACCTTACCTAACCTAACCTAACCGTTAGATCCTTGTATAATAATGCATTTTAACAATAGATATCATGTTACAACCCCCTGGGATGAGTAATTTTCAAAATAATTCAGAATAATGTCCGGGCGCATTACTTAGTCGGCCGCTCGAGCGAGTCGATCGGAGAGTCGGGGCGCGTCGGTTCGGCGCGCTAGGGAGCTCGAGCGAAATGTTTCTAAGTCCAACCAACAAGAGTAAACTTTTTCCCTAGCCGTCCCAGACGATTCTAAATGTTAGATCATTGTATAATAACGCATTCTAACAATAAATATCAAGTTACAACCCTCTAGGATGCGTATTTTAAGAAATAATTAATAATAATGTCCGGGCGCATTACTTAGTCGACGCTCGAGCGAGTCGTTCGGTGTACCGACACGCGTATTGGTTCGACGAGCGACGGAGCTCGAGCGAAATATTTCAAAGTCCCGACCGCCAAGAGAAAACTACTTTCCTAACCTTACCTAACCTAACCTAACCGTTAGATCCTTGTATAATAATGCATTTTAACAATAGATATCATGTTACAACACCCTGGGATGAGTACTTTTCGAAATAATTCAGAATAATGTCCGGGCGCATTACTTAGCCGGCCGTTCGAGCGAGTCGATCGGAGAGACGGGGCGCGTCGGTTCGGCGCGCTACGGAGCTCGAGCGAAATGTTTCTAAGTCCAACCGACAAGATTAAACTCCTTTCCCTGACCGGTTCAGACTTTTTTAACAGTTAGATCATCGTATAATAAAGCATTTTAACAATAAATATCAAATTACAGCACTCTAGGTCCCGTATTTTTCGAATTAATTAAGAATAATGTCCCGACCGACAAGAGTAAACTTTTTCCCTAGCCATCCCAGAGGATTCTAAATGTTATATCATTGTATAATAACGCATTTTAACAATAAATATCAAGTTACAACCCTCTGGGATGAGAATTTCTCGAAATAATTGAGAATAATGTCCGAGCGCATTACTTAGTCGGCCGCTCGAGCGAGTCGATCGGAGAGTCGGGGCGCGTCGGTTCGGCGTGCTAGGGAGCTCGAGCGAAATGTTTCTAAGTCCAACCGACAAGAGTAAACTCCTTTCCCTGTCCGTTCCGGACGGTTCTAACCGTTAGATCATTGTATAACAACGCATTTTAACAATGAATATCAAGTTACAACCCTCTAGTATGAGTATTTTTCGAAATAATTGAGAATAATGTCCGGGCGCATTACTTCGCCGGCCGCTCGGGCGAGTCGTTCGGAGAGTCGGGGCGCGTCGGTTCGGCGCGCAACGGAGCTCGAACGAAATGTTTCTAAGTCCAACCGACAAGAGTAAACTCCTTTCCCTGACCGGTTCAGACGTTTCTAACTGTTAGATCATTGTATAATAAAGCATTTTAACAATAAATATCAAGTTACAGCACTCTAGGACGCGTATTTTTCGAATTAATTAAGAATAATGTCCCGACCGACAAGAGTAAACTTTTTCCCTAGCCGTCCCAGACGATTCTAAATGTCAGATCATGGTATAATAACGCATTCTAACAATAAATATCAAGTTACAACCCTCTAGGATGCGTATTTTAAGAAATAATTAATAATAATGTCCGGGCGCATTACTTAGTCGACGCTCGAGCGAGTCGTTCGGTGTACCAACACGCGTATTGGTTCGGCGAGCGACGGAGCTCAAGCGAAATATTTCAAAGTCCCGACCGCCAAGAGAAAACTACTTTCCTAACCTTACCTAACCTAACCTAACCGTTAGATCCTTGTATAATAATGCATTTTAACAATAGATATCATGTTACAACCCCCTGGGATGAGTAATTTTCAAAATAATTCAGAATAATGTCCGGGCGCATTACTTAGTCGGCCGCTCGAGCGAGTCGATCGGAGAGTCGGGGCGCGTCGGTTCGGCGCGCTAGGGAGCTCGAGCGAAATGTTTCTAAGTCCAACCAACAAGAGTAAACTTTTTCCCTAGCCGTCCCAGACGATTCTAAATGTTAGATCATTGTATAATAACGCATTCTAACAATAAATATCAAGTTACAACCCTCTAGGATGCGTATTTTAAGAAATAATTAATAATAATGTCCGGGCGCATTACTTAGTCGACGCTCGAGCGAGTCGTTCGGTGTACCGACACGCGTATTGGTTCGACGAGCGACGGAGCTCGAGCGAAATATTTCAAAGTCCCGACCGCCAAGAGAAAACTACTTTCCTAACCTTACCTAACCTAACCTAACCGTTAGATCCTTGTATAATAATGCATTTTAACAATAGATATCATGTTACAACACCCTGGGATGAGTACTTTTCGAAATAATTCAGAATAATGTCCGGGCGCATTACTTAGCCGGCCGTTCGAGCGAGTCGATCGGAGAGACGGGGCGCGTCGGTTCGGCGCGCTACGGAGCTCGAGCGAAATGTTTCTAAGTCCAACCGACAAGATTAAACTCCTTTCCCTGACCGGTTCAGACTTTTTTAACAGTTAGATCATCGTATAATAAAGCATTTTAACAATAAATATCAAATTACAGCACTCTAGGTCCCGTATTTTTCGAATTAATTAAGAATAATGTCCCGACCGACAAGAGTAAACTTTTTCCCTAGCCATCCCAGAGGATTCTAAATGTTATATCATTGTATAATAACGCATTTTAACAATAAATATCAAGTTACAACCCTCTGGGATGAGAATTTCTCGAAATAATTGAGAATAATGTCCGAGCGCATTACTTAGTCGGCCGCTCGAGCGAGTCGATCGGAGAGTCGGGGCGCGTCGGTTCGGCGTGCTAGGGAGCTCGAGCGAAATGTTTCTAAGTCCAACCGACAAGAGTAAACTCCTTTCCCTGTCCGTTCCGGACGGTTCTAACCGTTAGATCATTGTATAACAACGCATTTTAACAATGAATATCAAGTTACAACCCTCTAGTATGAGTATTTTTCGAAATAATTGAGAATAATGTCCGGGCGCATTACTTCGCCGGCCGCTCGGGCGAGTCGTTCGGAGAGTCGGGGCGCGTCGGTTCGGCGCGCTACGGAGCTCGAACGAAATGTTTCTAAGTCCAACCGACAAGAGTAAACTCCTTTCCCTGACCGGTTCAGACGTTTCTAACTGTTAGATCATTGTATAATAAAGCATTTTAACAATAAATATCAAGTTACAGCACTCTAGGACGCGTATTTTTCGAATTAATTAAGAATAATGTCCCGACCGACAAGAGTAAACTTTTTCCCTAGCCGTCCCAGACGATTCTAAATGTCAGATCATGGTATAATAACGCATTCTAACAATAAATATCAAGTTACAACCCTCTAGGATGCGTATTTTAAGAAATAATTAATAATAATGTCCGGGCGCATTACTTAGTCGGCCGCTCGAGCGAGTCGATCGGAGAGTCGGGGCGCGTCGGTTCGGCGCGCTAGGGAGCTCGAGCGAAATGTTTCTAAGTCCAACCAACAAGAGTAAACTTTTTCCCTAGCCGTCCCAGACGATTCTAAATGTTAGATCATTGTATAATAACGCATTCTAACAATAAATATCAAGTTACAACCCTCTAGGATGCGTATTTTAAGAAATAATTAATAATAATGTCCGGGCGCATTACTTAGTCGACGCTCGAGCGAGTCGTTCGGTGTACCGACACGCGTATTGGTTCGACGAGCGACGGAGCTCGAGCGAAATATTTCAAAGTCCCGACCGCCAAGAGAAAACTACTTTCCTAACCTTACCTAACCTAACCTAACCGTTAGATCCTTGTATAATAATGCATTTTAACAATAGATATCATGTTACAACCCCCTGGGATGAGTAATTTTCAAAATAATTCAGAATAATGTCCGGGCGCATTACTTAGTCGGCCGCTCGAGCGAGTCGATCGGAGAGTCGGGGCGCGTCGGTTCGGCGCGCTAGGGAGCTCGAGCGAAATGTTTCTAAGTCCAACCAACAAGAGTAAACTTTTTCCCTAGCCGTCCCAGACGATTCTAAATGTTAGATCATTGTATAATAACGCATTCTAACAATAAATATCAAGTTACAACCCTCTAGGATGCGTATTTTAAGAAATAATTAATAATAATGTCCGGGCGCATTACTTAGTCGACGCTCGAGCGAGTCGTTCGGTGTACCGACACGCGTATTGGTTCGACGAGCGACGGAGCTCGAGCGAAATATTTCAAAGTCCCGACCGCCAAGAGAAAACTACTTTCCTAACCTTACCTAACCTAACCTAACCGTTAGATCCTTGTATAATAATGCATTTTAACAATAGATATCATGGTACAACACCCTGGGATGAGTACTTTTCGAAATAATTCAGAATAATGTCCGGGCGCATTACTTAGCCGGCCGCTCGAGCGAGTCGATCGGAGAGACGGGGCGCGTCGGTTCGGCGCGCTACGGAGCTCGAGCGAAATGTTTCTAAGTCCAACCGACAAGATTAAACTCCTTTCCCTGACCGGTTCAGACTTTTTTAACAGTTAGATCATCGTATAATAAAGCATTTTAACAATAAATATCAAATTACAGCACTCTAGGTCCCGTATTTTTCGAATTAATTAAGAATAATGTCCCGACCGACAAGAGTAAACTTTTTCCCTAGCCATCCCAGAGGATTCTAAATGTTATATCATTGTATAATAACGCATTTTAACAATAAATATCAAGTTACAACCCTCTGGGATGAGAATTTCTCGAAATAATTGAGAATAATGTCCGAGCGCATTACTTAGTCGGCCGCTCGAGCGAGTCGATCGGAGAGTCGGGGCGCGTCGGTTCGGCGTGCTAGGGAGCTCGAGCGAAATGTTTCTAAGTCCAACCGACAAGAGTAAACTCCTTTCCCTGTCCGTTCCGGACGGTTCTAACCGTTAGATCATTGTATAACAACGCATTTTAACAATGAATATCAAGTTACAACCCTCTAGTATGAGTATTTTTCGAAATAATTGAGAATAATGTCCGGGCGCATTACTTCGCCGGCCGCTCGGGCGAGTCGTTCGGAGAGTCGGGGCGCGTCGGTTCGGCGCGCTACGGAGCTCGAACGAAATGTTTCTAAGTCCAACCGACAAGAGTAAACTCCTTTCCCTGACCGGTTCAGACGTTTCTAACTGTTAGATCATTGTATAATAAAGCATTTTAACAATAAATATCAAGTTACAGCACTCTAGGACGCGTATTTTTCGAATTAATTAAGAATAATGTCCCGACCGACAAGAGTAAACTTTTTCCCTAGCCGTCCCAGACGATTCTAAATGTCAGATCATGGTATAATAACGCATTCTAACAATAAATATCAAGTTACAACCCTCTAGGATGCGTATTTTAAGAAATAATTAATAATAATGTCCGGGCGCATTACTTAGTCGGCCGCTCGAGCGAGTCGATCGGAGAGTCGGGGCGCGTCGGTTCGGCGCGCTAGGGAGCTCGAGCGAAATGTTTCTAAGTCCAACCAACAAGAGTAAACTTTTTCCCTAGCCGTCCCAGACGATTCTAAATGTTAGATCATTGTATAATAACGCATTCTAACAATAAATATCAAGTTACAACCCTCTAGGATGCGTATTTTAAGAAATAATTAATAATAATGTCCGGGCGCATTACTTAGTCGACGCTCGAGCGAGTCGTTCGGTGTACCGACACGCGTATTGGTTCGACGAGCGACGGAGCTCGAGCGAAATATTTCAAAGTCCCGACCGCCAAGAGAAAACTACTTTCCTAACCTTACTTAACCTAACCTAACCGTTAGATCCTTGTATAATAATGCATTTTAACAATAGATATCATGTTACAACACCCTGGGATGAGTACTTTTCGAAATAATTCAGAATAATGTCCGGGCGCATTACTTAGCCGGCCGCTCGAGCGAGTCGATCGGAGAGACGGGGCGCGTCGGTTCGGCGCGCTACGGAGCTCGAGCGAAATGTTTCTAAGTCCAACCGACAAGAGTAAACTCCTTTCCCTGTCCGTTCCGGACGGTTCTAACCGTTAGATCATTGTATAACAACGCATTTTAACAATGAATATCAAGTTACAACCCTCTAGGATGAGTATTTTTCGAAATAATTGAGAATAATGTCCGGGCGCATTACTTAGCCGGCCGCTCGGGCGAGTCGTTCGGAGAGTCGGGGCGCGTCGGTTCGGCGCGCTACGGAGCTCGAACGAAATGTTTCTAAGTCCAACCGACAAGAGTAAACTCCTTTCGCTGACCGGTTCAGACGTTTCTAACTGTTAGATCATTGTATAATAAAGCATTTTAACAATAAATATCAAGTTACAGCACTCTGGGACGCGTATTTTTCGAATTAATTAAGAATAATGTCCCGACCGACAAGAGTAAACTTTTTCCCTAGCCGTCCCAGACGATTCTAAATGTCAGATCATGGTATAATAACGCATTCTAACAATAAATATCAAGTTACAACCCTCTAGGATGCGTATTTTAAGAAATAATTAATAATAATGTCCGGGCGCATTACTTAGTCGGCGCTCGAGCGAGTCGTTCGGTGTACCGATACGCGTATTGGTTCGGCGAGCGACGGAGCTCAAGCGAAATATTTCAAAGTCCCGACCGCCAAGAGAAAACTACTTTCCTAACCTCACCTAACCTAACCTAACCGTTAGATCCTTGTATAATAATGCATTTTAACAATAGATAACATGTTACAACCCCCTGGGATGAGTACTTCTCAAAATAATTCAGAATAATGTCCGGGCGCATTACTTAGTCGGCCGCTCGAGCGAGTCGATCGGAGAGTCGGGGCGCGTCGGTTCGGCGCGCTAGGGAGCTCGAGCGAAATGTTTCTAAGTCCAACCAACAAGAGTAAACTTTTTCCCTAGCCGTCCCAGACGATTCTAAATGTTAGATCATTGTATAATAACGCATTTTAACAATAAATATCAAGTTACAACACTCTGGGATGAGTATTTCTCGAAATAATTGAGAATAATGTTCGAGCGCATTACTTAGTCGGCCGCTCGAGCGAGTCGATCGGAGAGTCGGGGCGCGTCGGTTCGGCGCGCTACGGAGCTCGAGCGAAATGTTTCTAAGTCCAACCGACAAGAGTAAACTCCTTTCCCTGACCGGTTCAGACTTTTCTAACTGTTAGATCATCGTATAATAAAGCATTTTAACAATAAATATCAAGTTACAGCACTCTAGGACCCGTATTTTTCGAATTAATTAAGAATAATGTAAAAACCGACAAGAGTAAACTTTTTCCCTAGCCATACTAGGGGATTCTAAATGTTAGATCTTTGTATAACAACGCATTTTAACAATAAATATCAAGTTACAACCCTCTGGGATGAGTATTTCTCGAAATAATTGAGAATAATGTCCGAGCGCATTACTTAGTCGGCCGCTCGAGCGAGTCGATCGGAGAGTCGGGGCGCGTCGGTTCGGCGCGCTAGGGAGCTCGAGCGAAATGTTTCTAAGTCCAACCAACAAGAGTAAACTTTTTCCCTAGCCGTCCCAGACGATTCTAAATGTTAGATCATTGTATAATAACGCATTTTAACAATAAATATCAAGTTACAACACTCTGGGATGAGTATTTCTCGAAATAATTGAGAATAATGTTCGAGCGCATTACTTAGTCGGCCGCTCGAGCGAGTCGATCGGAGAGTCGGGGCGCGTCGGTTCGGCGCGCTAGGGAGCTCGAGCGAAATGTTTCTAAGTCCAACCGACAAGAGTAAACTCCTTTCCCTGACCGGTTCAGACTTTTCTAACTGTTAGATCATCGTATAATAAAGCATTTTAACAATAAATATCAAGTTACAGCACTCTAGGACCCGTATTTTTCGAATTAATTAAGAATAATGTAAAAACCGACAAGAGTAAACTTTTTCCCTAGCCATACTAGGGGATTCTAAATGTTAGATCTTTGTATAACAACGCATTTTAACAATAAATATCAAGTTACAACCCTCTGGGATGAGTATTTCTCGAAATAATTGAGAATAATGTCCGAGCGCATTACTTAGTCGGCCGCTCGAGCGAGTCGATCGGAGAGTCGGGGCGCGTCGGTTCGGCGCGCTAGGGAGCTCGAGCGAAATGTTTCTAAGTCCAACCAACAAGAGTAAACTTTTTCCCTAGCCGTCCCAGACGATTCTAAATGTTAGATCATTGTATAATAACGCATTTTAACAATAAATATCAAGTTACAACCCTCGAGGATGAGTATTTTTCGAAATAATTGAGAATAATGTCCGGGCGCATTACTTAGTCGGCAGCTCGAGCGATTCGATCGGAGAGTCGGGGCGCGTCGGTTCGGCGCGCTACGGAGCTCGAGCGAAATGTTTCTAAGTCCAACCGACAAGAGTAAACTCCTTTCCCTGACCGGTTCAGACTTTTCTAACTGTTAGATCATCGTATAATAAAGCATTTTAACAAATAAATATCAAGTTACAGCACTCTAGGACCCGTATTTTTCGAATTAATTAAGAATAATGTCCCGACCGACAAGAGTAAACTTTTTCCCTAGCCGTCCCAGACGATTCTAAATGTTAGATCATTGTATAATAACGCATTTTAACAATAAATATCAAGTTACAACCCTCTAGGATGAGTATTTTTCGAAATAATTGAGAATAATGTCCGGGCGCATTACTTAGTCGGCAGCTCGAGCGATTCGATCGGAGAGTCGGGGCGCGTCGGTTCGGCGCGCTACGGAGCTCGAGCGAAATGTTTCTAAGTCCAACCGACAAGAGTAAACTCCTTTCCCTGACCGGTTCAGACTTTTCTAACTGTTAGATCATCGTATAATAAAGCATTTTAACAATAAATATCAAGTTACAACCCTCTAGGATGAGTATTTTTCGAAATAATTGAGAATAATGTCCGGGCGCATTACTTAGTCGGCAGCTCGAGCGATTCGATCGGAGAGTCGGGGCGCGTCGGTTCGGCGCGCTACGGAGCTCGAGCGAAATGTTTCTAAGTCCAACCGACAAGAGTAAACTCCTTTCCCTGACCGGTCCAGACTTTTCTAACTGTTAGATCATCGTATAATAAAGCATTTTAACAATAAATATCAAGTTACAGCACTCTAGGACGCGTATTTTTCGAATTAATTAAGAATAATGTCCCGACCGGCAAGAGCAAACTTTTTCCCTAGCCATCCCAGAGGATTCTAAATGTTAGATCATTGTATAATAACGCATTTTAACAATAAATATCAAGTTACAACCCTCTGGGATGAGTATTTCTCGAAATAATTGAGAATAATGTCCGAGCGCATTACTTAGTCGGCCGCTCGAGCGAGTCGATCGGAGAGTCGGGGGGGGTCGGTTCGGCGCGCTAGGGAGCTCGAGCGAAATGTTTCTAAGTCCAACCAACAAGAGTAAACTTTTTCCCTAGCCGTCCCAGACGATTCTAAATGTTAGATCATTGTATAATAACGCATTTTAACAATAAATATCAAGTTACAACACTCTGGGATGAGTATTTCTCGAAATAATTGAGAATAATGTTCGAGCGCATTACTTAGTCGGCCGCTCGAGCGAGTCGATCGGAGAGTCGGGGCGCGTCGGTTCGGCGCGCTAGGGAGCTCGAGCGAAATGTTTCTAAGTCCAACCGACAAGAGTAAACTCCTTTCCCTGACCGGTTCAGACTTTTCTAACTGTTAGATCATCGTATAATAAAGCATTTTAACAATAAATATCAAGTTACAGCACTCTAGGACCCGTATTTTTCGAATTAATTAAGAATAATGTAAAAACCGACAAGAGTAAACTTTTTCCCTAGCCATACTAGGGGATTCTAAATGTTAGATCTTTGTATAACAACGCATTTTAACAATAAATATCAAGTTACAACCCTCTGGGATGAGTATTTCTCGAAATAATTGAGAATAATGTCCGAGCGCATTACTTAGTCGGCCTTTCGAGCGAGTCGATCGGAGAGTCGGGGCGCGTCGGTTCGGCGTGCTAGGGAGCTCGAGCGAAATGTTTCTAAGTCCAACCGACAAGAGTAAACTCCTTTCCCTGTCCGTTCCGGACGGTTCTAACCGTTAGATCATTGTATAACAACGCATTTTAACAATGAATATTAAGTTACAACCCTCTAGGATGAGTATTTTTCGAAATAATTGAGAATAATGTCCGGGCGCATTACTTAGCCGGCCGCTCGGGCGAGTCGTTCGGAGAGTCGGGGCGCGTCGGTTCGGCGCGCTACGGAGCTCGAGCGAAATGTTTCTAAGTCCAACCGACAAGAGCAAACTCCTTTCCCTGACCGGTTCAGACTTTTCTAACTGTTAGATCAACGTATAATAAAGCATTTTAACAATAAATATCAAGTTACAGCACTCTAGGACCCGTATTTTTCGAATTAATTAAGAATAATGTAAAAACCGACAAGAGTAAACTTTTTCCCTAGCCATCCCAGAGGATTCTCAATGTTAGATCATTGTATAACAACGCAATTTAACAGTAAATATCAAGTTACAACCCTCTAGGATGAGTATTTTTCGAAATAATTGAGAATAATGTCCGGGCGCATTACTTAGTCGGCCGCTCGAGCGATTCGATCGGAGAGTCGGGGCGCGTCGGTTCGGCGCGCTACGGAGCTCGAGCGAAATGTTTCTAAGTCCAACCGACAAGAGTAAACTCCTTTCACTGACCGGTTCAGACTTTTTTAACTGTTAGATCATCGTATAATAAAGCATTTTAACAATAAATATCAGATTACAGCACTCTAGGTCCCGTATTTTTCGAATTAATTAAGAATAATGTCCCGACCGACAAGAGTAAACTTTTTCCCTAGCCATCCCAGAGGATTCTAAATGTTATATCATTGTATAATAACGCATTTTAACAATAAATATCAAGTTACAACCCTCTGGGATGAGAATTTCTCGAAATAATTGAGAATAATGTCCGAGCGCATTACTTAGTCGGCCGCTCGAGCGAGTCGATCGGAGAGTCGGGGCGCGTCGGTTCGGCGTGCTAGGGAGCTCGAGCGAAATGTTTCTAAGTCCAACCGACAAGAGTAAACTCCTTTCCCTGTCCGCTCCGGACGGTTCTAACCGTTAGATCATTGTATAACAACGCATTTTAACAATGAATATCAAGTTACAACCCTCTAGGATGAGTATTTTTCGAAATAATTGAGAATAATGTCCGGGCGCATTACTTAGCCGGCCGCTCGGGCGAGTCGTTCGGAGAGTCGGGGCGCGTCGGTTCGGCGCGCTACGGAGCTCGAACGAAATGTTTCTAAGTCCAACCGACAAGAGTAAACTCCTTTCCCTGACCGGTTCAGACGTTTCTAACTGTTAGATCATTGTATAATAAAGCATTTTAACAGTAAATATCAAGTTACAGCACTCTAGGACGCGTATTTTTCGAATTAATTAAGAATAATGTCCCGACCGACAAGAGTAAACTTTTTCCCTAGCCGTCCCAGACGATTCTAAATGTCAGATCATGGTATAATAACGCATTCTAACAATAAATATCAAGTTACAACCCTCTAGGATGCGTATTTTAAGAAATAATTAATAATAATGTCCGGGCGCATTACTTAGTCGACGCTCGAGCGAGTCGTTCGGTGTACCGACACGCGTATTGGTTCGGCGAGCGACGGAGCTCAAGCGAAATATTTCAAAGTCCCGACCGCCAAGAGAAAACTACTTTCCTAACCTTACCTAACCTAACCTAACCGTTAGATCCTTGTATAATAATGCATTTTAACAATAGATATCATGTTACAACCCCCTGGGATGAGTAATTTTCAAAATAATTCAGAATAATGTCCGGGCGCATTACTTAGTCGGCCGCTCGAGCGAGTCGATCGGAGAGTCGGGGCGCGTCGGTTCGGCGCGCTAGGGAGCTCGAGCGAAATGTTTCTAAGTCCAACCAACAAGAGTAAACTTTTTCCCTAGCCGTCCCAGACGATTCTAAATGTTAGATCATTGTATAATAACGCATTCTAACAATAAATATCAAGTTACAACCCTCTAGGATGCGTATTTTAAGAAATAATTAATAATAATGTCCGGGCGCATTACTTAGTCGGCAGCTCGAGCGATTCGATCGGAGAGTCGGGGCGCGTCGGTTCGGCGCGCTACGGAGCTCGAGCGAAATGTTTCTAAGTCCAACCGACAAGAGTAAACTCCTTTCCCTGACCGGTTCAGACTTTTCTAACTGTTAGATCATCGTATAATAAAGCATTTTAACAAATAAATATCAAGTTACAGCACTCTAGGACCCGTATTTTTCGAATTAATTAAGAATAATGTCCCGACCGACAAGAGTAAACTTTTTCCCTAGCCGTCCCAGACGATTCTAAATGTTAGATCATTGTATAATAACGCATTTTAACAATAAATATCAAGTTACAACCCTCTAGGATGAGTATTTTTCGAAATAATTGAGAATAATGTCCGGGCGCATTACTTAGTCGGCAGCTCGAGCGATTCGATCGGAGAGTCGGGGCGCGTCGGTTCGGCGCGCTACGGAGCTCGAGCGAAATGTTTCTAAGTCCAACCGACAAGGGTAAACTCCTTTCCCTGACCGGTTCAGACTTTTCTAACTGTTAGATCATCGTATAATAAAGCATTTTAACAATAAATATCAAGTTACAACCCTCTAGGATGAGTATTTTTCGAAATAATTGAGAATAATGTCCGGGCGCATTACTTAGTCGGCAGCTCGAGCGATTCGATCGGAGAGTCGGGGCGCGTCGGTTCGGCGCGCTACGGAGCTCGAGCGAAATGTTTCTAAGTCCAACCGACAAGAGTAAACTCCTTTCCCTGACCGGTCCAGACTTTTCTAAATGTTAGATCATCGTATAATAAAGCATTTTAACAATAAATATCAAGTTACAGCACTCTAGGACGCGTATTTTTCGAATTAATTAAGAATAATGTCCCGACCGGCAAGAGCAAACTTTTTCCCTAGCCATCCCAGAGGATTCTAAATGTTAGATCATTGTATAATAACGCATTTTAACAATAAATATCAAGTTACAACCCTCTGGGATGAGTATTTCTCGAAATAATTGAGAATAATGTCCGAGCGCATTACTTAGTCGGCCGCTCGAGCGAGTCGATCGGAGAGTCGGGGCGCGTCGGTTCGGCGTGCTAGGGAGCTCGAGCGAAATGTTTCTAAGTCCAACCGACAAGAGTAAACTTCTTTCCCTGTCCGTTCCGGACGGTTCTAACCGTTACATCATTGTATAACAACGCATTTTAACAATAAATATCAAGTTACAACCCTCTAGGATGAGTATTTTTCGAAATAATTGAGAATAATGTCCGGGCGCATTACTTAGTCGGCCGCTCGAGCGAGTCGATCGGAGAGTCGGGGCGCGTCGGTTCGGCGCGCTACGGAGCTCGAGCGAAATGTTTCTAAGTCCAACCGACAAGAGTAAACTCCTTTCCCTGACCGGTCCAGACTTTTCTAACTGTTAGATCATCGTATAATAAAGCATTTTAACAATAAATATCAAGTTACAACACTCTGGGATGAGTATTTCTCGAAATAATTGAGAATAATGTTCGAGCGCATTACTTAGTCGGCCGCTCGAGCGAGTCGATCGGAGAGTCGGGGCGCGTCGGTTCGGCGCGCTAGGGAGCTCGAGCGAAATGTTTCTAAGTCCAACCGACAAGAGCAAACTCCTTTCCCTGACCGGTTCAGACTTTTCTAACTGTTAGATCAACGTATAATAAAGCATTTTAACAATAAATATCAAGTTACAGCACGCTAGGACCCGTATTTTTCGAATTAATTAAGAATAATGTAAAAACCGACAAGAGTAAACTTTTTCCCTAGCCATCCCAGAGGATTCTCAATGTTAGATCATTGTATAACAACGCAATTTAACAGTAAATATCAAGTTACAACCCTCTAGGATGAGTATTTTTCGAAATAATTGAGAATAATGTCCGGGCGCATTACTTAGTCGGCCGCTCGAGCGATTCGATCGGAGAGTCGGGGCGCGTCGGTTCGGCGCGCTACGGAGCTCGAGCGAAATGTTTCTAAGTCCAACCGACAAGAGTAAACTTCTTTCCCTGGCCGTTCCGGACGGTTCTAACCGTTAGATCATTGTATGACATCGCATTTTAACAATAAATATCAAGTTACAGCACTCTAGGACGCGTATTTTTCGAATTAATTAAGAATAATGTCCCGACCGACAAGAGTAAACTTTTTCCCTAGCCGTCCTAGACGAATCTAAATGTTAGATCATTGTATAATAAAGCATTTTAACAATAAACATCAACGTACAACACTCTCGGATGCGTATTTTTCGAA
>CAXAAD010000146.1:10000-22500 GCA_963966675.1 Lasioglossum calceatum | reverse complement strand
GACCGAGAATCGATCCCTGTGGACAGCCTTTAGTTACGACTTTCCGCACTTCTCCGTGATCGGACTTCAGAGTCACCACACGGTTGGCGAAATAGTCCACTATCAGCTTGTAAAGATTGCGGGGACAGCCTCGCTTCCTCAACTCGTTGAGGATGCTCGGCCACCACAGATTGTCGAATGCACCCGAGATATCGAAGGCGAGAGCCAAGACATACCTGTCTTCGCAGCCGGATACCAGACTCCTGAGCTTTACCACGGCATCTTCCGTGGATCGCTCCGGTCTGAATCCGTATTGCCGGTCAGACGCATGTTCATGGCGTAGGAACAAATCAGCTAACCGCCTAGCGATTAGCTTCTCGAGGACTTTGCCTACTACGGATAGTAGGCAAATAGGTCGATAGGACTTCACCTCCGTCTCCGGTTTGCCGGGCCCTTTCAGAACGGTTCTGATTGACCCGACTTTCCACCCGGAGGGGAAGACCCCATACTCAAGGCAACAATTATAGAGCCGAAGTAGCTCGGCGCGGAGTATTCCGGCGGAGTATTTCAATACTTCTGGCTCTATTCTGTCCAGGCCTGGGCACTTGCGTCGCTTAAGACTTTTCACCGCCGCATCAAGCTCCCAGCGAGTGAAGACAGGATCGTCCTCAGTCGTCGGCTCGGTAGCGGATTCAAGTCTCAGCTGCGCTTGCTCCGGAGTGTCGCTCACAGACGTATCGTCCGGAACTAACGCCTCCAGCAGCGCTGACGCAGTGGAATCCCAGTCCATCGTGTGTCCTCCGCTCGTGCGAATGTTTGAGACTGCTGTCTCAACATTCAGCTTGTCCCTGGCGATCTTGTAAACAAGTCCCCAGGGTTCCTTGTTCCCTTGCTCGGTAACAAAGTCCTTCCAACTCTGGTACCGTGCAACTCTCATGGCAGCCGTATACGCCTTTCTCTGCACGAGATACTCGGCTTTCCGGCTTGCCTTCTCGTCCTCCGAACAACTCGGGTTCTGGAAGGCGCGCCTACATCTGTAGACGCGCTTCTTCTGTCTCGTCAACTCTGGTGTCCACCATGGGACTGACTTGGAGTGCCACTGCTTGGTTCGCATAGAGGATTCGCACGCTTGGACAATCGATCTCTCGAATTCCTGTGCAAGTTGTTCAACCTCCTCGCGACCATTCGGTCGGAGGGTTAAGTTCCCCCTGCTCGCCAGCAGCGCTCGTTCGAATTTTTGCAAGTTCGCACTATCCAGGTGGAACCGCCCTTCACGGTGCCGGTTTACCTCCGTGGCTGAGAACTGCAACGAAAATTGTATGACTCGGTGGTCGCTGGAAGTCAAGTCCTTGTGGACTTTCCATCCTCGCACTTTGTCGGACATGTCGGGTGTCGCAAGTGTGACATCTATAAAGGACTCTCCGGAAGAACTGGAGTACGTGGGAATACTACCAGTCTCGTTCAACACCACCAAGCCGTGCCGGGCCACGAACTCTTCGAGTTTTCGGCCTCTCGCGTTCGTCCTCGCACCGCCCCATAAAGGGGACCTAGCGTTCACGTCCGCTGCGATCACGACTAGGCGATGTCTAAGTGCCGCAAGTACTCTTTCCAGTCGAGCCAGACTTGGTTCAATGTCTTCCGAACATTGAAAGTACTGGCTGACTAGGTGAAAATCACCGAAATTGCCCTTAACGCACGCGCAGGAGAGATGTGTGTCGCACAGATGTGCTAACTTGGTCACGGTCAAGTTCCGACTCACGACAGCTATTGTTGCCATCGGTCGGTCCCCTTCCGCAACCAGCTTCGTCGTCCGCTGCAGCCCAGGCATTCTGCCTTCCCAGCTGTACGGCTCTTGAGCTAACAACACATCAACTCCTCTGGCGTGCAGCAAAGATCTGACTTCATCGGTTACGTTCCGAGCGCGCTGCATATTATGCTGCACGACTCGAATCGACCTCTGAGACAGTTGTCTATCTTCGGTGCTCTCAACCATAATTGGTCCGAGCTATGACTTGCTGTAGCGCAGCCTGATAGGAAGCGCACAGCCTGTCTCTGGACTTATGCCCATGCGGCTTGCCACGCTCTTTGCAATTAGAGCAGACCGGTTGTCCGCTCTTGTTGCTGCAGGTGGCAAAGGTATGCCCCTTTTGGGCGCAGTGACCGCAGACATCGTCTTTATGCTTGCATCGTTTGGCCGTGTGGCCAAACTTCTGGCACTTGAAGCACCGGGTAACGGTGACGTAGTCCTGTACACGACAAGCTGACCACCCAACGTAAACCCGGCCTTCCCCACTTTTCAGTCGCTGGCGAACCTGCGGACTGACATCGATGACCCAGTTGGTCGCCTCCCTGCCCTTAGGACCGGCTTGGTAACCGACCTTCAGGTTAGAGGCAAACTCTTTCTGGGTCATTTCGGTGAGGTTCTGCTTCCATAGATTGGAAGCAACCTCTTCTCTCGCCATCTTCTTCGGAACATCGTACACTATTAGTGACGGGTTCCTCTTCGACGGCGTAGAGACCGAAAGTCCTTTATCTTTCAGTCCCTTACTCCCCGTGAAGGCTTGAAGATCCTCCTTGCGTTCCGTCTCGACTACGATGCCACCGGAGTGGATGAGTCGAACCGACTTCACGCGGATCTTCTCCTTCGCGGGTTTCACTAGAGCAAGAACAGTCCGCTTAGTCGCTTCGCTGTTCTGCTCTTTGCCCTTCGGCGGAAAGATCCTTACCACGTGTTGTGGTGGTCTTACCGCGTCCAGGGAGACCTTTCGGCACTCGACCTTAGCTGCATCAGCGTAGGTCGAGTGAGCGCGCTGTCC
The DNA here is from genome assembly GCA_963966675.1 of Lasioglossum calceatum. Taxonomy (NCBI): domain Eukaryota; kingdom Metazoa; phylum Arthropoda; class Insecta; order Hymenoptera; family Halictidae; genus Lasioglossum; species Lasioglossum calceatum. The sequence continues at coordinate 19,705 of CAXAAD010000146.1, read as the reverse complement.
AGCTATACCGGCCGCGGGCCGCGGGGCGGCTCGCGACGCGGTCGCTGCACTCTTTGCAGACGGTCTAGCTATCTCGGCCCTGACCGCTGCGAGCTGTCCTTCAAGGAAGCCATTCCGAAGAATGAGCTCCTGGACAAGCTCGTTGAGCGCATTAGCGTGCTGCGAGATCGAGGCCGAGACGTCCTTCGTGATCCTCGATTTCTCGAGGGCACAGCATCTCGTGATGGCCGCGACCTGCTTGAAGGCCTCGTCTCTTACGAGATCGAGAGCCCGCACTCTGGGCCCAGAAACCGCCTCCACCGGTTTCCCTCCCAGTCGCTTGCGCCCCGCTTCGGCTTGTGGTGCCACCTCAGCAGAGCGCTTGTCCTTTTTAGAAGGAGGGGCATTCCCTGTCTTCTTCTGACGGAGTTCGCCCGTCGGGTTTTTATCCCCTTCGGGCTCTTTGCCTTTAACAGAGGCGAGGTTCAGAACCTTCCTCTGTTTCTTTTCCTTAGAGCTCTTCCCGGACTGAGAAGAGCTCACCTCCTTCGTGTCCAGGGAAGAATTGTGCTTCGGTTTCCCGTCTGGCACTACTTTCTTCCCCTTCTGTGCATCGCACCTTTCGAGGGGCACGCTAGGCTGGCTATTCAATAGTTCGTCCTCGGCCCACTCGATTTTAACGGACACAGGGGTGTTTTCGCTGGTACCAGCTACTGGCTCCCCTGCTGCGACGACTTCACGCTCGGCATCGCCTTGCGCTGGTCCCGTCGACTTGACTCGCTTTTTATTTTTATTTCGGGTATCCATAAAAATAAGACTCACTTCGTTCCGCTGCGTGCACCGGCCTCCTCGGACCCTCAAATGGAACCCGTGGGACCGCTGTCCCACTAAGTTGATGCATCACCCAGAATATAGTCCGCGGAATTTGGTGGCCGATTACTCAACCACCATCCACTTCCTCGCCCAACGGAATTCCATCGCACTAGCGCCGATGGAGCTTCCAAGCCGATTGACTAGGCACAGGGTTACTTTTCTCGCCTAGCCGCCCATCTAGTCGAAGCTGAGGCCAAAGGTACGTGTTGGCGACGTCACTCCCGCAGGAGTGGGCCCCCTCAGATCCCAGGATCCTCTTTTCCGACGACAAGGGTTGCCACGCCCGGCAAACACGTGGGAGACGGGACTTTGAGTGGTGTCTCCTCCACTCCACTGCACTTCGTTTGGTTCGCGTGACTCCGAAGAGACCGCTATCCGGCGGGACCGCGTGGAGGCGCAAGTGCAGCTAGGACATATAATGTCCCTTTACAACTTCGACCTCTCCGGGGAAACAGAGCTCATCCCTCAGCGATTCGCCCAAAAAGGTGTCATATTACTCTAAGTACCAGCGGCGTGTTGCTTTTTGAAATTGGGGGGCACTTTAAAAGTACCCCTTATTTCTTCTTCCGGTTATACCGGTGTTCCCTACATTTAATAAGATACTGATCTGTGATCAGTGATCTTTGAGCGGACTCACGAGAACGGCTCTGCAGCGGTCCTTCGTCCCACGCTCACATGATGCACCGTCTTGGGCCCCATCATGGAGTAGGGTGTCAGACTCACGACTGCGAGCAACGCGAACCGGTCCGCTCGCAACACGCCATCGCCCTCAGCTCTTTAGCGATTTCTGGCACGCTGGTGCGTTTTCTTTTGCACACCAGCTATCCTCACCTCCGCCGGCACCACGCGGCGGTTTAGTGAGTATATGATCCACCTTTGGGGAACGCTAGAGTGCTCCTCTCGAACCCATGAGAGAGCCTAGGCTGTCCCCGCCAAGTAGATAGGGACATTAATGCTAACCCGGCCTCCTCGATGGAGACATCGGGTGTGCTTCCTCGCCGTGAAGGCATACGCAGCAGATAACACTAAGTGCTACCTGCCCTTAGCGACGCTCCGAGGAGACGACACCACTGATAAGGAGAGAGTCCGTAGGTGGAATGGACTGAAACTTGGAAAAACCCCTCTCTCACCATTTCTGGATCATCAATAGGGTAGACCGTCCCGTACGGGAAGTAACTCACTTGGCCGTTCCCCCGTCAGCGTGGTAACCGACGAGGGAACGTTTCCAGCGGGGGCCACGAGGAGGCAGAGTTACCAGCTTAGCGCTCGGTCTCTAGCAGGTCGGGCGCGGTTTTCAGGCCGTTTCGCCGGTTACACCCTACGATCACAATACTCAGATGTTGGAGTATCGCCTGCGAGGATCGTCAAGGTGGATTGAAAGTAGTGGTCTCTATGTGATTTCATCACTGCCGAAGTCTGTGCGACTAAGGCATTTTTCAATGGCGTACTTGTACGCTGGACAATTTTTGTCTCTGAGGCCATGATTGGCCGGCTTTCCCGCTCTCTTGCAGTTAATGCATGTCGGTTTCTCTTTGATTGTCGGGCAGTCCTTATAGACGTGCCCGTCTTTGCCACAGTGCCCGCATGTGTCTATGTTTGCTTTACAATGCTTCGAGACGTGCCCAAATGCTTGGCATTTGAAGCAACGACTCGCCGCAATGTAGTCTCTTACGCCGTGGGCGTTGAATCCTATGAAGACCCGGTTCCTGCTCAACAGGATCTTCCGGGTCTTTGGGGACGTCTCTGCCACCCAGTTTGTGGTTTCCTTTTCTTTCCTTCCTGTTTTGAAGAGGAGTTTGAACTCCCCTTCTAGATTTTCCTCTGAGTCCAGCTCGAGGTTCTGATTCCTTATGGATCTTAGGAGTTCCTCCTCTGCCGTGTCAGAGGGGACTCCGAATATTATAATTTTTGGTCTCCTCCTTGGGAGGGGACCGATCTCGACTTTTTTCCTTAATTCCTTATTTTTGAGGACTTGCTCAAGGTCCTCTTTCGAGTCGGTCTCTAGGAGAATTCCGGAGTTCGCAAGTTTCCTCACGTTCCGGATTCTCATTTTCTGTTCTGTCGGGTTTATAAACTCCGACACAACCTTTTTTGTCTCGTCGCTATTCGAGATCTTGCTACCCTTTGCGGGGTAAATTGCCACTGTCGGCTTAGACTGCTGTACAGCAGTTTTCTTTGCCACTTGCCTTGTACTCTTGTTGGACTTTATTATGTCCGAGTATAACAGCGGTTTGGAGGGGGCCGGGGCCTCCTTTATGCCGCTGCGTTTCTCGGACATAATGCTGTCCAACTTTGCGGAGAGCTGGTTCAGCTTCTCCTCTATCGGTTTCTCTTTTTGCACTTCTTCTAGCTTGGCTCGGAGTTCGCTGTTCTCCTGAGTTAGCTCGACTCTTATGTCGTTAGCAAGTCCCTCTTCTTGCTTGAACATTTCCATAATTTCATGGATAATGGTTTCTGCCTTGGCGCGCTGCGCCTTCGACATGGCCAGTGTCTTGTGGAGGGCTTCGAGCTTTTCAAACGGTGTTTGAATAAGCTGTCCCTCCGGCAGTCTCTCTATTTTAACGGAGACGGGTCTTATGGATCCGTCGTCCGATTTCGCTTGTTCCTTAGGGAACTTGCATGGTTTCGACTCGGATGAGGAATCCGAGTCGCTGATGCATATTTGCTTGCTTTTAAATTCCTTTTTTCCCTTTTTCCGTTTCTTTCCGGTGATCCGGGATCCCACCCCGGATCTTATTGCTGCCTCTATCACTGTTCTGAGGTCAGTGTTTGAATCGATATCCGAGTAGTAGGCGCCGTAGTCGCTGCTATCGTACTCTGTCTCTGAATAAGACTCTTTAGCTTCATCCATAAGCTGCTCTTCAATTGTCTTTGTAACTTTTATTTCTTTGTCGGCCTCTGCTGTAGCCTTTCCTCCAACTCTGTTCCCTTTCTTTCCTCCCTTCTTCGTCTTGTTTTTATTTGTTGTATGTTTGTAAGTATGTTCCATGTTTGTTCCCACGAGTTGGGACGAAATAATTGATCGCTCCCCGGGTGACGCCCTTTCCGGGGAGAAGGCTTATACGCTCAGGGTTTCGCCTGGGTCCTGAGGTTAGCCACTAGGGATCGGTGCTCCCACCAACCGCCGCACGCTCGTGCAAGGAGTCGTCGGACCTCTGTCACCGCGGTCTTCAGCTTAGAGGTAGGGGTTTGTTAAAGGGGTTTGTCCTCCCCGCGGTTCAACACAATTAAGGTAAGACCCTCGTTTCTCACCTGCGTGACGTACCACCGGGTTACGCTCCGGTGGGTCGTTGCCACTGCAGGGAGTCTTCCGATTTTTGCGAGAGCCACGGTGATCGCGGACGATCACTCACGTAAGAGCTCTCTCTGACTCGACCACCAGAGCCCCTTTAGCCACCCGAAGGTGTCCAGGTCCCGCCACGTGGAGGGGGGGTTGGCGCACCAGGGAATAGAACCCTGGACCTTTTGAGACCCTGAGTAGATAGGGACAGAGGGAATCTCGTTAATCCATTCATGCGCGTCACTAATTAGATGACGAGGCATTTGGCTATATCTAAGAGAGATGATAGCGTTTCTCCCTGCCCGTAATACCCGAGGGGGAGAAACGTGCAGGCCATCATACTCCCGCCTGGGGATCGGAAAAAATCCGTATCCCCCACCCTGGCTCTGGTCCTCCTCCAATGATCGATAGAATTTAGGGGGCTGCTTACCCCAGAGCTGCACTTACAGGAGGTGGCTAATTGCTCCCTTCGTATACCATTGAGTCGGTGCCTTATCGCCCTCCCACGAGTGTGGCGCGCTTTCCGTCTGCGACTTCCGCGACGTGCAGCCCGGCAGGGAATCGCACCCAAACCGGGGGGATTCGGCGGTGGGTCCACCTTACCCAGTGGCACCATTAGGGCAGTCATATAAACAATGATCTCCCCCTGGCTCAAGCCTCTCCTATTTACCCTTCATAGTCGATTCATGCATGCACACATGCTCGACTCAGGGGAACGGTTATTCTGGCCCCCATTTTCTATATGAGGTGCTAGGCCACTACCAAAACCTAACACCTCGAGTGAATCACGCCGATGTGTGACTCCTGAGAGTCATAGTTACTCCCGCCGTTTACCCGCGCTTTTTTGAATTTCTTCACGTTGACATTCAGAGCACTGGGCAGAAATCACATTGCGTCAACACCCGTGGGGGCCATCGCAATGCTTTGTTTTAATTAGACAGTCGGATTCCCCTAGTCCGTGCCAGTTCTGAGCTGAGCGTTGAATGGCGGCCGAAGAGGACGATCGTTCTAGACGAAACCCTCGCAGCAAGGAAGATCCGCGGGAGGCCAAGGCACGGGACCGAGCTCGGATTCCCATCAATAATGTGTTCACCTCGCCCAGGCCCGGCACGTCAGCCAGACCCGCTTCCCGACCAAGCCCGACACGCCCCGCTCCTCAGAGCCAATCCTTATTCCGAAGTTACGGATCCAATTTGCCGACTTCCCTTACCTACATTAATCTATCGACTAGAGGCTCTTTACCTTGGAGACCTGCTGCGGATATGGGTACGAACCGGCGCGACACCTCCACGTGGCCCTCTCCTGGATTTTCAAGGTCCGAGGGGAAGATCCGGACACCGCCGCAACTGCGGTGCTCTTCGCGTTCCAAACCCTATCTCCCTGCTAGAGGTTTCCAGGGAACTCGAACGCTTATACAGAAAAGAAAACTCTCCCCGGATCTCCCGACGGCGTCTCCAGGTCATTTTGGGTTACCCCGACGAACACTCTTACGAGGGCCCGATTGGTATGCGGTTCCGCTGCCGGGTTCCGGAATAGAAACCGGATTCCCTTTCGCCCGATGGGTGTGTCTGTGTGTTTGTTTGTTTATCAATACTTTGATATTTTTGCTCACTCTCTCTCTTAGGACACCTCATCTACATAGGATTTCTCTTAGGGCTTAGGATCGACTGACTCGTGTGCAACGGCTGTTCACACGAAACCCTTCTCCACGTCAGTCCTCCAGGGCCTCGCTGGAGTATTTGCTACTACCACCAAGATCTGCACCGACGGCGGCTCCAGGCAGGCTCACGCCCAGACCCTTCTGCGCACACCGCCGCGACCCTCCTACTCGTCAGAGCTTCATGGAAGACGCGCCTTTCGGAAAAAGCTAACGTCAACCTCACTTGCCGCTGACGGCGGAGTATAGGCGCGACGCTTCAGCGCCATCCATTTTCAGGGCTAGTTGCTTCGGCAGGTGAGTTGTTACACACTCCTTAGCGGATTCCGACTTCCATGGCCACCGTCCTGCTGTCTTAAGCAACCAACGCCTTTCATGGTATCCCATAAGCGTCGACTTAGGCGCCTTAACTCTGCGTTTGGTTCATCCCACAGCGCCAGTTCTGCTTACCAAAATTGGCCCACTTGGCACTCTGATCCAATATTATAATCTCGTGGCTTCATTGATCCAAGCAAGCCAGAGATCTCACCCATTTAAAGTTTGAGAATAGGTTGAGGTCGTTTCGGCCCCAAGGCCTCTAATCATTCGCTTTACCAGATGAGACTCGCACACGTTCATCAAAAGAGAACGAGCGAGTGCCAGCTATCCTGAGGGAAACTTCGGAGGGAACCAGCTACTAGATGGTTCGATTAGTCTTTCGCCCCTATACCCAGTTCCGACGATCGATTTGCACGTCAGAATCGCTACGGACCTCCATCAGGGTTTCCCCTGACTTCGTCCTGACCAGGCATAGTTCACCATCTTTCGGGTCCCAACGTGTACGCTCTGGGTGCGCCTCTTCTCGCAATGAGAACGAGACGCCCCGGGAGTGCGAGGCCGCATCGTGACGCGGCCCATCCTCCCTTGGTCGACGCTAAGGTACGACCTTCACTTTCATTGCGCCTTTAGGTTTACATGTCCCAATGACTCGCGCACATGTTAGACTCCTTGGTCCGTGTTTCAAGACGGGTCCTGAGAGTACCCAAAGCAGTAGCGTCGCTGACCGGTAATTCAAAGCTTGGCCAGTCCGAGGACACCGCCTGCTAACAGCTGGTTAGGCCCGGAGCCGGCACTAGGTCCGTACCATCCGGGTGACAAACTAACCGAGCTTGCGGCGGGCCTGACGCACACACATTCGAAAATGGATTGGTTGCGGCCCGATACCGTCAGAGTACCGTCACGCAGCCGGCCAGGTGATCGAGCGTCTGCCGTGTGCGCGCGAAGGCGACACGACAGGCAACAACTCGAGCCGTAGACCGACACGCAACGGGTCGCGACGTTCTACTAAGGGAGAAGTGCACGACTACGCGACCGGAACATTTGCCGAAGATGGTGTACCCTCGCACTGGAACCACCGAAGTGGCCCATTGCGGGCTATCTGCGCACCAACGGAAGCCAGCCTCGTCGACGATGAATCTCCCCATTCGATCTTTTGGGTTTCTCAGGTTTACCCCTGAACGGTTTCACGTACTCTTGAACTCTCTCTTCAAAGTTCTTTTCAACTTTCCCTCACGGTACTTGTTCGCTATCGGTCTCGTGGTCATATTTAGCCTTAGATGGAGTTTACCACCCACTTAGGGCTGCACTCTCAAGCAACCCGACTCTAAGGAGAGGTCCTCCCGAAACGCGTACCAGTCGCTACGGGCCTGGCACCCTCTACGGGTAAATGGCCCCATTCAAGATGGACTTGGACGCGGTTCGACGTCTCGGGATAAATTGACCCTCCTGAACACTACATTTCCCAACGGCAGAACCGCGGGATTCAGTGCTGGGCTAATTCCTGTTCGCTCGCCGCTACTAAGGAAATCCTTGTTAGTTTCTTTTCCTCCGCTTAGTAATATGCTTAAATTCAGCGGGTAATCTCGCCTACTCTGAGGTCGTCATACGTGATACAAAATTTTGTGTTTCTCCGAAAGAGCGTAAAAGCAGTACTCGCGAAAACGTACAAAGCACAAAAAAAAAAAAGAAAAAAAAGAAAACGAAACAACACTACACGACAGAAGAGAAAGGTAACGAAAAACCGATATATGCCTTATGCGCCACACCAAAGTGTCTTCTTTTTCTTTCTTCATTATTTGCACGTCGATCGGAAACTCTCGCTAGACGATCTGGCCGGTAAACATTAACGTCCGTCGAAAAGAACTTCCGGGGACTGGACGACCGACAGATCGCGCGGTTCCGCACGAATCGACAAATGAAGAAAAGAAAAGACATGGGGCGACCGACATAAAAGGTTTTTTCATAATACACCTTATCTCTCCGCGGTGCTGTTCCGCGCGTGACACAACAAGCAGCGTGTTTTGCGCCCGTGTGACAATCAAGTTCGAAATAAGCCTCGCCAATAGAGGAGTATATATATATATATATATATATATATATATTTATATAACCCGGTGGGATTTCTTTTTCTCTCTACTCTAATTTACCAATTAACACACGGGGGTACAGAAACGTTGCGCACGAAACGATGTATCATCGATCAAACACGCACACTTACACCAAAGAGACACGAGAGAAAGAGAGTAAGATCTCAAGACGCACATAGGCCGTCATCAGTACAATTCAACGCGAACGTGGCGATGGAATGGCAATCGCGCAGATTAGCGAGGACAAGTCGACGACGGGGAATAATTCCGACCCGATCAAGTACGACGTGTTCATCCCGCACGATGCTGCGCGTTGCTCCGCTGTCCATCGATCATCAAAGCGTTCGGTAGAACGAGAGATCTCTTTCGTCTCTTCCCTCGAAGACTCGAAAAGGTTAGAGTGTGATAATATGTGTTTGTCGAAATCGCCGGCAACGACGACCCTCCGCCGTAACGCAATTATAACGTAGAGTTAAGAAACGCATCCACGCACAGGCATATTCTCTCCCTGGGGCTTAACATTGCACACCACACCACACTCTGTGTGTCACAGCAGTATTCTTTTTCTCTTTTATATTTGTGTGTCCATCTCTGTAGTCTCTTGAGACATACCTCTTTCGTATACGCATCATTTCAGGCGACGTCGGGAGCGCGTTAAATGTTCATGAGTGAAAACACGCTTCTTTCCGCAAGGCGAATCGTTTCGCAGAGAAGGTGAGAGATTTGGAGATCCTCGTCGAAGCGGTGCCTTACGGGCGGTCGTATTGAAAATACGACTCACGACACCGTAAAACACTCACGCAAGTCCGAACGTAAGAAATACCAATCCCTACTTCGCTTCTCGTTGAAACTATTATTATAGGTATTGTATGTATATGTTTAAGACGCAATGCGAAATTGGCGATTTTCACAGAACCGCGACAAACGCCGACGAAACGCCCATCATTCGCTCGTACGTAGCATCTTTGCAACCCGACTCAGAAACGCTCTTTGGCGCCCTCCAAAAATATTTGGAGAGGTAAGCGACGGCGGGGACTTACAAGAGCAACGCAAGCAGTATATGGTTACGTAAACGACCCTCAGCCAGGCGTGGTCCAGGAATTGTATCCGTGGACCGCAATGTGCGTTCGAAATGTCGATGTTCATGTGTCCTGCAGTTCACACGTTGACGCGCAATTAGCTGCGTTCTTCATCGACCCACGAGCCAAGTGATCCACCGTTCAGGGTAATCGTATATATTTTTGATTTATAAATCAATATATGTATAAGTCTCTTGTTCTGCGGTTCGTAAGAACGCATTGTACCTGAATGATCCAACCAGCGCGCGAAGGAGATTCAGGCGTCGTTTTAAGGACGACACTATCGTCGTCCGTAGAAACGGAAAAAAACCGTCAGAATACGCGCGAGACTGTTGCACGTATCTGACGGCCGGGCGAACAGTACATTGAAAAACCGTCAAAGTGGAAAACGCGGAGAGGAATATTCTGAAAACGACGGGGATCGTAGACAAC
>CAXAAD010000146.1:0-5000 GCA_963966675.1 Lasioglossum calceatum | reverse complement strand
AGCCCCAAGCGCGCGCTGAACCGCCCGACTCGCCGAACCGTCGAGTCTCTTACAGATACCGAACGGCCGGGAAGGACGCCGGCGCCGCGCGGTGAATAGCACGCGCGCTTATGGGCGCAAACCGCCGCGGCAACAGCCCATCCGGCGGGGCTGTTGGGACTTAGAAAAATTTTCACATGAAAAATTTTTTTGTAAAGTACAATTAATGTTTACATTTCCAGGATATTTAACACAAAATATTCAACTTTTCATATACTATCACGGCACTTTGAACATTTTTCAAGTCCAACCGCCAAGAGTAAACTTTTTTTCTATCGTTCCTAGGCAATTATAAATATTAGATCATTGTATAATAAAGCATTTTAACAATAAATATCAAGTTTCAATCATCTAGGTTGAGTATTTATCGAAATAATTAAGAATAATGTCCGGGCGCATTACTTCCGAGCGAAATTTTTCAAAGTCCAACCGACAAGAGTAAACATTTTTCCTAGCCGTTTCAGACGTTTCTAACTGTTAGATCATTGTATAATAAAGCATTTTAACAATAAATATTAAGTTACAGCACTCTAGGACGCGTATTTTTCGAATTAATTAAGAATAATGTCCCGACCGACAAGAGTAAACTTTTTCCCTAGCCGTCCCAGACGATTCTAAATGTTAGATCATGGTATAATAACGCATTCTAACATTAAATATCAAGTTACAACCCTCTAGGATGCGTATTTTAAGAAATAATTAATAATAATGTCCGGGCGCATTACTTAGTCGACGCTCGAGCGAGTCGTTCGGTGTACCGACACGCGTATTGGTTCGACGAGCGACGGAGCTCGAGCGAAATATTTCAAAGTCCCCGACCGCCAAGAGAAAACTACTTTCCTAACCTTACCTAACCTAACCTAACCGTTAGATCCTTGTATAATAATGCATTTTAACAATAGATATCATGTTACAACACCCTGGGATGAGTACTTTTCGAAATAATTCAGAATAATGTCCGGGCGCATTACTTAGCCGGCCGCTCGAGCGAGTCGATCGGAGAGGACGGGGCGCGTCGGTTCGGCGCGCTACGGAGCTCGAGCGAAATGTTTCTAAGTCAACCGACAAGAGTAAACTCCTTTCCCTGACCGGTTCAGACTTTTTTAACTGTTAGATCATCGTATAATAAAGCATTTTACAAATAAATATCAAATTACAGCACTCTAGGTCCCGTATTTTTCGAATTAATTAAGAATAATGTCCCGACCGACAAGAGTAAACTTTTTCCCTAGCCATCCCAGAGGATTCTAAATGTTAGATCATTGTATAATAACGCATTTTTTAACAATAAATATCAAGTTACAACCCTCTGGGATGAGTATTTCTCGAATAATTAATAATAATGTCCGGGCGCATTACTTAGTCGACGCTCGAGCGAGTCGTTCGGTGTACCGACACGCGTATTGGTTCGACGAGCGACGGGAGCTCGAGCGAAATATTTCAAAGTCCCGACCGCCAAGAGAAAACTACTTTCCTAACCTTACCTAACCTAACCTAACCGTTAGATCCTTGTATAATAATGCATTTTAACAATAGATATCATGTTACAACACCCTGGGATGAGTACTTTTCGAAATAATTCAGAATAATGTCCGGGGCGCATTACTTAGCCGGCCGCTCGAGCGAGTCGATCGGAGAGACGGGGCGCGTCGGTTCGGCGCGCTACGAGCTCGAGCGAAATGTTTCTAAGTCCAACCGACAAGAGTAAACTCTTTCCCTGACCGGTTCAGACTTTTTAACTGTTAGATCATCGTATAATAAAGCATTTTAACAATAAATATCAAATTACAGCACTCTAGGTCCCGTATTTTTCGAATTAATTAAGATAATGTCCCGACCGACAAGAGTAAACTTTTTCCCTAGCCATCCCAGAGGATTCTAAATGTTAGATCATTGTATAATAACGCATTTTAACAATAAATATCAAGTTACAACCCTCTGGGATGAGTATTTCTCGAAATAATTGAGAATAATGTCCGAGCGCATTACTTAGTCGGCCGCTCGAGCGAGTCGATCGGAGAGTCGGGGCGCGTCGGTTCGGCGTGCTAGGGAGCTCGAGCGAAATGTTTCTAAGTCCAACCGACAAGAGTAAACTCCTTTCCCTGGTCCGTTCCGGACGGTTCTAACCGTTAGATCATTGTTATAACAACGCATTTTAACAATGAATATCAAGTTACATACCCTCTAGGATGAGTATTTTTCGAAATAATTGAGAATAATGTCCGGGCGCATTACTTAGCCGGCCGCTCGGGCGAGTCGTTCGGAGAGTCGGGGCGCGTCGGTTCGGCGCGCTACGGAGCTCGAACGAAATGTTTCTAAGTCCAACCGACAAGAGTAAACTCCTTTCCCTGACCGGTTCAGACGTTTCTAACTGTTAGATCATTGTATAATAAAGCATTTTAACATAAATATCAAGTTACAGCACTCTAGGACGCGTATTTTTCGAATAATTAAGAATAATGTCCCGACCGACAAGAGTAAACTTTTTCCCTAGCCGTCCCAGACGATTCTAAATGTCAGATCATGGTATAATAACGCATTCTAACAATAAATATCAAGTTACAACCCTCTAGGATGCGTATTTTAAGAAATAATTAATAATAATGTCCGGGCGCATTACTTAGTCGACGCTCGAGCGAGTCGTTCGGGTGTACCGACACGCGTATTGGTTCGGCGGAGCGACGGAGCTCAAGCGAAATATTTCAAAGTCCCGACCGCCAAGAGAAAACTACTTTCCTAACCTTACCTAACCTAACCTAACCGTTAGATCCTTGTATAGTAATGCATTTTTAACAATAGATATCATGTTACAACCCCCTGGGATGAGTAATTTTCAAAATAATTCAGAATAATGTCCGGGCGCATTACTTAGTCGGCCGCTCGAGCGAGTCGATCGGAGAGTCGGGGCGCGTCGGTTCGGCGCGCTCGGGAGCTCGAGCGAAATGTTTCTAAGTCCAACCAACAAGAGTAAACTTTTTCCCTAGCCGTCCCAGACGATTCTAAATGTTAGATCATTGTATAATATCGCATTCTAACAATAAATATCAAGTTACAACCCTCTAGGATGCGTAATTTTAAGAAATAATTAATAATAATGTCCGGGCGCATTAACTTAGTCGACGCTCGAGCGAGTCGTTCGGTTGTACCGACACGCGTATTGGTTCGACGAGCGACGGAGCTCGAGCGAAATATTTCAAAGTCCCGACCGTCAAGAGAAAACTACTTTCCTACCTTACCTAACCTAACCTAACCGTTAGATCCTTGTATAATAAAGCATTTTAACAATAGATATCATGTTACAACACCCTGGGATGAGTACTTTTCGAAATAATTCAGAATAATGTCCGGCGCATTACTTAGCCGGCCGCTCGAGCGAGTCGATCGGAGAGACGGGGCGCGTCGGTTCGGCGCGCTACGGAGCTCGAGCGAAATGTTTCTAAGTCCAACCGACAAGAGTAAACTCCTTTCCCTGACCGGTTCAGACTTTTTTAACTGTTAGATCATCGTATAATAAGCATTTTAACAATAAATATCAAATTACAGCACTCTAGGGTCCCGTATTTTTCGAATTAATTAAGAATAATGTCCCGACCGACAAGAGTAAACTTTTTCCCTAGCCATCCCAGAGGATTCTAAATGTTAGATCATTGTATAATAACGCATTTTAACAATAAATATCAAGTACAACCCTCTGGGATGAGTATTTCTCGAAATAATTGAGAATAATGTCCGAGCGCATTACTTAGTCGGCCGCTCGAGCGAGTCGATCGGAGAGTCGGGGCGCGTCGGTTCGGCGTGCTAGGGAGCTCGAGCGAAATGTTTCTAAGTCCAACCGACAAGAGTAAACTCCTTTTCCCTGTCCGTTCCGGACGGTTCTAACCGTTAGATCATTGTATAACAACGCATTTTAACAATGAATATCAAGTTACAACCCTCTAGGATGAGTATTTTTCGAAATAATTGAGAATAATGTCCGGGCGCATTACTTAGCCGGCCGCTCGGGCGAGTCGTTCGGAGAGTCGGGGCGCGTCGGTTCGGCGCGCTACGGAGTTCGAACGAAAATGTTTCTAAGTCCAACCGACAAGAGTAAACTCCTTTCCCTGACCGGTTCAGACGTTTCTAACTGTTAGATCATTGTATAATAAAGCATTTTAACAATAAATATCAAGTTACAGCACTCTAGGACGCGTATTTTTCGAATTAATTATGAATAATGTCCCGACCGACAAGAGTAAAACTTTTTCCCTAGCCGTCCCAGACGATTCTAAATGTCAGATCATGGTATAATAACGCATTCTAACAATAAATATCAAGTTACAACCCTCTAGGATGCGTATTTTAAGAAATAATTAATAATAATGTCCGGGCGCAATACTTAGTCGACGCTCGAGCGAGTCGTTCGGTGTACCGACACGCGTATTGGTTCGGCGAGCGACGGAGCTCAAGCGAAATATTTCAAAGTCCCGACCGCCAAGAGAAAACTACTTTCCTACATACCTAACCTAACCTAACCGTTAGATCCTTGTATAATAATGCATTTTAACAATAGATATCATGTTACAACCCCTGGGATGAGTAATTTTCAAAATAATTCAGAATAATGTCCGGCGCATTACTTAGTCGGCCCGCTCGAGCGAGTCGATCGGAGAGTCGGGGCGCGTCGGTTCGGGCGCGCTAGGGAGCTCGAGCGAAATGTTTCTAAGTCCAACCAACAAGAGTAAACTATTTCCCGAGCCGTCCCGGACGATTCTAAATGTTAGATCATTGTATAATAAACGCATTTTAACAATAAATATCAAGTTACAACACTCTGGGATGAGTATTTCTCGAAATAATTGAGAATAATGTTCGAGCGCATTACTTAGTCGGCCGCTCGAGCGAGTCGTTCGGAGAGTCGGGGCGCGTCGGTTCGGCGCGCTACGGAGCTCGAACGAAATGTTCCTAAGTCCAACCGACAAGAG